>MU883846.1:0-10480 GCA_036418205.1 Ostertagia ostertagi | reverse complement strand
GGGCACTACCACTACTCCACGGTGACTCTGAAAGCCCGGAGGCTAGCACGGTTCATACGTAACGCTTTACTTCCAGCCAACTTTGACTGCTCACAACTTCCTTGGCAGGTTCATTTTGCAGTTTTAGTTTCCATATTTGTAATCAGCGTTTGAAGCTCTATCGATATATCTGGGTCTCAATTCAAAGTTCCATGGGAAGTTGAATGCCTTTCCTGGTAAGGGGACATGAAATAAGGCTTTTTACATGCGACTCTTGAATCGCTGTTAGTATGTACACTGCATGCATACTATGAAGCTGCAAATATTAATCTAGTCACGGCAAAATGAAACATCTCCGAGACAATATGATCACAATAGAACTTAAACCAGCCTCATAGTAACTTTTTCACGATAAGGGCTGGCCTTGCATACTTGCAAGCCAGCAAGGCTACTACCATCCACGGTTCTCTGGGCTCCTTCAAACGGGCAGTAGGTAAAAGTATTCTACAAGCATAGTTGTCACTTATCTATTCTTGAGAAGTGTTATATAGTAATGACATATCGTATGTGTAAAGTACACTTGGTGGAGGTGTTGTTGACATTTCTCCTCTCTCACACGCACACTCACTTCATACCGCCGTACAACTAATCCTAAATAACCCTCGCTCCGCGCTCCGCTCTCGGCCCACCTCCCGAACCACACACACTCCGCCTCCACTCTCAATACCTTTTCCCTACCCCCCCCAACCTCAGCCATCACCCCGACGGTGAAACTCCAGTTCGGGGGGGGGGCACTCCATTTTTTCTCCAATACTCAAGATAAGGATTAGAGGGCTCACGACACGTAATCGACTCATTTAAAGTAGACTTCTGATAAATATTGGTGTAATGGGTGAGAAACCCTGAAACGTTTTCACATTTCCGCCTGCCATGACCCAAGGGAACGGTCCTGGACCAGGAGAAAGGACACCTCCGCAAAGGGCTAAGGGTGCAGGAGCTCCAGGGTGGATCACCTGTGCAGAAAAGTGGATGGGATGTGGGCAGGTAGTGTGGAATGTAGGACATCCACCGGTCCTTATCAAAAGTACGCTCGAAATGAGTCGTTCACTTATTATCTTATCCGTAGTGTTCGATAGCCCAAAGAACTGCTCTCTAGTACTACGGATAAGATAGCAATGGAGTGTGGCCCCCCCCCCCCCTCCCCCGACTGGATGTGTCACTTCCCAAGGTTCTCTTCTTATGCTTTTCTTTTTTCAATCTTGATATTCGCGCTACATGGCTGTTCGCTTCGTGGGCTGTGCCGGATCACTAATTTCCTAACTGATCAATTGGCGGTACCTACGTATAACATGTTTATAGTATTAGCAATCTGCGACCTTTTTGCCTTCGCAGTACCAGCCTACGGGAGAAACATGAACAAGGCCCGACAGAACCTTACCGTGCCAAGCCCTACACCCCAGCCGCCAAAACTCGCTTACCTCACCGCTCTACCACTAAGCGCGGGGGGCCGGTCCCCCCCACACCTAACCGACCAGCATTCAAAATGCGTCCCATACATACACTGCGTTTCATAAATATAGGTCCACCCTAAATTTTTGCTATTCAAACTCGCTGAGCATTTTCGGAAAATGCAGCTATCACCAATAAATTTCTCATAACGAAAGATTATGTTTTTCTGAAGAAATTCCCCCCTTAAGTAACCTAGATAACTTTTCCGGATCGAATTTTCACAGTTTTATGATTGTAGGGCCACTCATGAAAAGTTCCCATTTCTCATCATCCGTGAAGAGAATCAGGAAAGTAGGCATATACACTTGCTAAGCCAACATCAAGTAACATCATACCGAGAATTTGCGGTGTTCTCTTCGTTAAGACAATTTCTCGACAAGTGATGTGTACTCATATAAAGAGGATATCTGAATAACTCTGAATCAGAATTTCTTCAGAAAATTAGTACCAGGGTTTTTTATCATGAGGAATCTAATGGTTATAGCAGGGTTTTCCGAAAATGCACAGCAATTCTGGAATAGCAAAATTTAGGGTGGACCTATATTTATGAAACGCAGTGTAATATATGCTAAATCTTCATTTTCTTTGCATGTTACCCGAAAATTCTTCTGATGGCCGCACTATCACGACGGTTTCTGTCGGTTTATTTAACATTGTTTACTGAATAACCTACGGGTTCTTGTTTCATGCGCTGGTCCAATTTCCAGCTCTGGAATCACGCTCTACAGCAGTACCCATCCCCGCACTTCGTGCGGCCTTTTCACCCTTCCCAACAAATGATAGGAAACCGCACGGACAAGAAGAACTTGTAAGCCACGTCATCTACATCCAAGTTTTTAAAAAACTTGCGCCCACGCACACCGTCCCGTTGCACTCCTCCTGCCTGATGAAAGCCCATGTATCTATTAGGTTGTCCCATAATTAGTGAATCACTTTACATTTATTGTTATTAAAAATCCAAGAAAAATGGTGAAGGCATGAAACATGTTTTGCGAAGTAGCATCCACATTATCCTACCTGAGCGATTACTCGGCCCATGTACATGCTGCCTTCCGTGGCTGATACTTCAATTTTTCTGGAACCTATTTTTGAGCTCCCTTCTTAATCACTTCTGATTAAGATCTTTCAAACGCCCAACAATATAGAGAATCGACCAGCAGATAGGCAAGGGCACGCTCCCTCACTCCACGGTCTGCTTGTAGTTCACTCTATCGAGAGGTTGGCTTTTTTAGTTGAAGATGACCCCACATACCAACTACCCCTCAACTGGCAATCTCACTGCTGTACACAGCGCCACTGAGGGTGGATCTGGATAAACCTTGTCGCGTTTGCTGGAGGCATGTCCGGCTTATAACCTGACTAGCATAACTTCGTATAGCATCGTATATACGAAGTTGTACGAAGATTTTAAAATATTTAGTTTGTATCTTGTATGCTGTGAGCCCGAAACAGCTCCACACACGATCTGACATCATCATGTTCCTTCTGATCTCTCTTAGTTCCTTACAGTGATCATCCGGCATATGCATCAGGGTTCTGGACTGGGTGGAAGTGTACTAGCAAATCTCCAACAAGCAGCAGCTTAGCATGAAGGGTTCGGGAGTTCTGACAGCAAAAGCCGAACCCCCTTTGAGTCCGACCCTTCCGAGATATTGTATGAGCACGAGAGTGACCTTACGCTGGGAACCGCCGCCCAGTAATACCAGGGTCACTGGAAGATCAATCATCCACAGCGCAATGGCGACGCGTTCAATTTGGAAGTAAAGCAAGACAAAGTCTGCTTTTTTCCTGAGGTCGTTCGACCCCACCTTGCAGAGAATATTCATAAAAAATTGGAGACTTCCAGGCTAGCACTTCTTTCACCTCCTATATGTGGCCCTATCCTCGTGTCAACAAAAGACAACTCAGTCTGGCCTCTAGCGCTCTTCTCCAGGAAGAAACTTTACGCTAAGTGACATGACCCTCAAACTCGACTCCCGGTCTTCCTCCCCTCGCATCAAATCAGCTCCCGCTGGAATTCTAGAGATAACAGGCCAGCACACTCAAATTTGCCTCAGTTTAGGCAATGCAAATTGTGAGAACAGCAAGATGTATGTCTTGGCAATGACAGAGACCTGCCACATACAAAAGAAAACAAATTGAATCAAGCACATTACCCAACACGTCGAGTCCTAATCTACTGGGACCACACTATTTGCTGATTATTTTACAGGAGGGAAGATTGCGTCAAAATTTTGGCTCAGACCATCTGTTGTCTTGCTAGAAAAACAAGGCATTGTGCGTGAAAGGGTCAAGAGTTTAGACAGCTTGAAAGTGAGAGAATAGCTTATAGTCTTTATTAGAGCTTCTAACTGCCTGCACAGTATTCCGCACATCCTAATCCCCACCGGAAATCGTAAAGCATGATGATCGGTCGCCTTTGATCAACAAAATTGAAGATGTGCAAGATACAGAAGATCATAGTAATACTAAAAAATATGTTGGTTAGCGAGTTGATTTCTATAAAATGGTGAACCTCTCATACCATAAATCGTCATCGCCAATGATTGAACGAGTGTTCTGCACTAATGAAACACTACCTAATGCTCTAACTGCAGAGCGCGAGAGCTCTGCTCAAACGGCAGGATGTGCATCACCCACTCGAAAGTGCGGCTAAAGCAACAATCCAACGCGACGACAATGTACGAAGGTAACACAACATTTGGTAATGTGTCCTGATAGGTCCCGACAATTTCCGCGATAGCAGTGAATAAAAAACAAAGAAAAACGTCGAATAAGGCTTTAAACAGGAACTCACTCCCTGCCGCTTAGCGATGAGAGAAGACGCGTGCTGGACGAGTTGTCCGAACCTAACTTAGCTAACTTAGATCAATCAAGCAATTGTGAAATTGTCATATCAGCGACTCACGCACACGACGTATTCACTAGCTCATTCACTAACAGTTCGATCACCCCTCAAACTACTGCAATTCGACCCTTCCATTTAGCTGGGAGACCCTTCCATTTAGCTGGGGAAGCCTTGATTCCGCTAATAACTGACTGACTTGGTGGCCATTACAACAGATTACAACATTACATAACACCACATAACATAAACATACACAACCACCATTCAGAAACCAAGGAAACCAAGAAGCAATTCCACTGCAACCGGCAGGATCATATTGATTACTTCAAAGGACAGAGTTCAAATACGCCCTGTGGTCCAAAACGAGCACGAATGCCTCCGTAGCCAATCACGGCTGGCAAGTAGGCGGTTCCGAAGAAATTTCCAACACCCACGCCATCTTTCCCATCTTTGGGATTAACGCCCTTTTTGGCCTTTTCTCACAGGTGAGTTTTCCTCTTATAACTTCACTTCAGATGTTCTCCAAATAGGGCCTGTGTATCCTTCAGTGCCATTAGTATGGAAAGAAGCAGACCCTGCTGGGACTGTTGCTTTAAGGGATCACCAACGAACATATGGTCGTGTTGGCTTCGCGAGTTGGGGAAAGGACACTGCGTGAGGATTCTCACGATCAGTGACGTTTGGTGAGGGTTGGAATAGGGAACGAAATATGAATTTTGGACGATACTTACAATTTACGAGTTCGGAGTTTAGAATTCGAGCCTGACTTTTCCCTCAAAATTACCCCCGAAGATGTATTTGATAGGAACTTGCCATTCGATTGTTCCATCTCAGTTTAGGTGCGCATTAGGAGAACTCTTGTCATTTTTTCCATACTGTCCAGCCGTTGGTGCATCTTACGAACAGCTGCTGTATCGCCAGGACCTGGTGTCCTGATTTTTCAAAATTATACAGCAGCCGTCCCTCTCACTGTCAAGCTGTATGACGACACATAGAACAGGAGCCACGCATTGTTTCTATTTTTTATGTTTCTTTTAGTTGAAAATGTTTGTGTCTTGTGGGTTCATTTATTTGTCGTGAATCAGTTCCAAGCGCTTCATAAAGATCCCCAGATCATAACCTCACTGAGATACCTAGAATACTGTAGTCGCCCAAAAAAATTTTTTAGATTGGATTTGATCTGTGGCGGGTCAGAAACTGAATTGTTAGGGGTAGGGAATACCTAACATCCGAAAATTCAGTTTCTGATTCCATGCGTATGCTTCGTGCCCGTCTAGGAGTGGCGTTATCCCTAGCGCTATCCGCCCAACGACATCTAAATACTGACTAACGAATACTGAATACATTTCTGTTTGAGTACAGGGTGGTCCAAAATTATGAGGACCAAGACATTGTGTCGTTAAAAACGCATAGTAGCTTGATGGAACAAACCAACTTCAGGGAAGTATTTGTAACTCTTACCTCAAAGTAATTCCAGAATTGAGATCTGCCACCTGCCCCGTTACACGAGCCTTCAGATGAAGGGGATGGCGCGTGCGGTGGCACGCAACTGAGGCGTGTCCAAATGTTTCCAGGCCTTCTGCTCTGCTTTCTTCAGGGAATCAAAGTTTTGTGGGGCATTTATTTGCGCTTGCATCCAGGGTGTGAAATACAGAAATCTAGAGCTATTAGGTGGAAGGTTCCATTGTAACAATTCTTCGAAAGCAACGAACTCGAAAAATCGCTTTTTAGAGATTTTTGCTTTATTCTTGGGTGCTCGGTCCTGTAAAAGTCCCAAGTAGACTACTCGTGTGGCTTTCTATCCACTACAGATGTGGAGTCTTTAGAGTGTCTGGCTGGGTTTTCACATCAATTTTTTCATTTTGGGTGTACGAAAGTCGACAAGGGGAGACCTAGTTTCTGCATCTGATAATTATCCTGGTGGTAACTGTAACTTTCGAGTCCCCGAATTTTCCATCTGTGGTGGTTCCAAACTTATTGAAGAGTTGAACTGTTGCTCATAAGGGCTTCCCTGATAGGTTAGACTGCTGCTGCTAGATGTAACGTGCCAGAGCCCCTAGTGAGTTCAATTTGAGGACTGACTCAAAGTGAAGTAGATATCTCACTAGTTTTGAGAACTTCATGAAACTTGGTTTCATTAGGAAGAAGACAATGTACCCTCTCACATAGTGCACAGAAAAACGAGATGAAAATGGAGCGATACGGAAAAAAGTGGATATGACTGCGCACCACCACGCGGTCCTCATAATTTTGGACCACCCTGACACAACTTACACTGGGCCCACAGAGTCCTAATTTGCATTTTTCGACATCCCAGCTTTTGATAATTTCGTCGAAGACTCTCCTTATCTCGAGCGCTGCCTAGCAGGTTCAATTAGTTAACGTTCTGCGTTCCTCTAATTTCTTTGATGCTCACAAGTGAATTAGTACAGTACAGCGCACCTAAGCACTTGAGAGCTCACACAGTCAAGGTTATTGCTCAAAAATTTGGAAGTGTCACTCATTCATAACTTCTATACTTCAATTTTGATGGATATTGTGTGTGTCCGTTTGTTGAAATTCCGCTGTTGCTGTGAAATACAAACCAGCTTAAACATGCTTAAATCGCGAGACTCCTAAGAAACATTTAAAAAAGAGCTCACACGAAGAAGGCTATTTAATCTTTCAGCTGAAGAAAAATGTTGGTAGCTCAATTGCGGTACAAAAACTGGGAATGAAAACGTTTATTGGAGCTTTGTGAAAAGGCGAAACTGCAGAAATTGTTCCATTTTCGGATGAGTGTCCGGCTCGCTCCTGATCATCATTATTCTTTTCCGTATCCATAGTTCCATCCGAATCCTTCCGGTGAGCCTCTGCCGTTCGGTTGTCTTCCAATATTATTAGGAGGGATATCTCCTATTCTCATCGGAAGAGCTACTGCTCATAGAATCATACCCGTATGGAGGAAAGTTTCTATTGAACGGGCCATACCAAAATGGAGGGATTCCTTCACCCATCTGACCTCCACCGTATGGCGGGAGCTCTCTGCCCTCTTGTCCATCTCTACCGTAAGGGTAGCCTCGGCTCATTGGGTAATTCTCGTACGGTGGAATCATCGGTTCCCTTCTGCGCTCAGGATAATTAGGGAACCGGCGCGATGGTGATTCGTTGCTATCGCTTTCCTGAAATTTAAAAAGAGTAATGTTTGATAATTTTTTCCTTTCTCCATTGTTTTTTTTTTGAAAATGAACATTATAGCCCAAATTCTGAGACTTATCGTGTACGAATCGGTGAAACGCCTCAAAGAATCATGTAAGAAGCACTAATGAAAATTTCGCCATAGATTCACCTCACTGTGGGAAGCTGCTGCGAAAGCCGCAAATACAAAGAGCAGGTAAACGTACATCCTGAAACTTAGCAAAATTGTCCTTCTGCGTACGTTTCTGAGTTGATAGGTAGAAACAACAAGGAACTCAGACGAAAAGAAGTAACAGCTCATGCTGAGGTTTCAATACATGTACAGGGGGGGGCAAAAAAAGAGTCACTCTCACTCACATTCAAAACAGAATTAATTACACTTTGCCAAAACCAAACCGAATGAGCTCAATTGCATATTGAAGAGCACATTCTATTCTATCAAAAAATTACATAGTGGCTTTCTACGACATCAGAAGATTTTCCCACGGAAACATGGTTCGCGGTACGAGCTCAACGAGGTCGTCGAGAAACCATAGACGATTACGACGTCTCTGAAACGCTGGTCAAAAGCCATCTTGCATAGTCAGAGCTAGTGTCCCTAAGAAGCCATTCACCAGTTATCCGATTGAAGAAATTATGTAGCAGCTTCAGAATGGAGCGATTATGGTAGGCCTCCTTGAGCTCGACGGTGATGACAGATGACGTCATATTCTGGAGACGGTGAAGGCAGCGAAGGTGGGCCTGATTCTGCTTATGGGGGGACATCTAAGGAATAATTCGCCGTATAACTCCCAATAACAGCGGCATCCTTTGCGACGAAAAGTTTGATGATATGCGCCATGGGCAAAGTGACTCTTTTTTGCCCCCCCCCCCTGTATATGCCATTTGATAGTAAATATGATATATGACTATCGTCGTCGGCCTTATGCGTGGAGGCCGTGGAGCTAACCCTTCATGTGGCGTATATTGAACCTCTGTTGAACCTATATTGAACTCAAATGTGGGCTTACGCTAGTCAAGTTGGACATGGCACCTTCCAACAAAAATTTTGCGTGTGCGATGTCTGCCTCAAAGTCTGAATCCCTTAGTGCGAAAAGGAGGAGAATTGGGAGTTACAAGGCTCTACTGAAAGCGTCTCGTTTGCAAGACGCAAAGGTCGAATTAGAATGAACAAATGAAACCATGGTAGCGCAGAGCAGGGTGTGCAGTTTATATACTTACATACCGCATTGGAATTAGCTTTTTAAGGGTACCAGCATGAACGCGAATATGTATGACATCCAAGATCAGTGTCCAGTATCACGAATTCTCATGGGCCATTGGAATGAATCACCGCATCACTTCTGTAACTCGGTAACTAAGACTTCAATTTTTCTCATCCATAATCAACGTTAAGCTTCTAAAGTCTTTCCCTAAATATACCTGCTCCACTTCAGTCATACAGCTCACTTTGAGCGCTCTACAAGCGAAAACGAGGACTTCGAGATAGAAAGTTGGGAAGCTGCGCTACCTTAAGCCTTATGTGTCACATTTCCAATAGACAGAAAGAGTACTAGCATAGGTTAAAGGAATCTTCCGCGGAAAAAGCTCCGCCCTCAATACCACAGAAAACGATACTTTTAAAGAATCTTCCACGGGAAGAGTGATCATTTCTTTTTGTTATGCTTATGAGGCTAGGGGCCTAAGTTAGGCGTTCTTTTTTCTGAGGTAATGGAGGCGAAGCTTTTCGCTGAGATTCCTTTAAGTTGGTTGTTCCGACCCAATTCAGTGTTTTTCATTTATAAATGATAGTTAGAACTACCCAAAAATATGGTTTTTTTTCACGACATTGATCTGACGCAGGCCTATCTCCTTATTGCTACCTTCCTGAGTCCAGAAAAAAGCCTGTTATGAAGCGACCAAGTCAAGTTACTAGAAGTCTATCTAGTTTTGCACCCCAGGGAAAACCTTATATTTTGTACAATCCACATTCCAGTAAAGAATCCCACCCTACAATCTGATTCAGTTCACAAAGTGTAAGCTTTGAATTAAGAGTTCTAAAATGATTCTGATTAATTCAATGTCGAGAAGAACGATGCTAGCATAGAACCTTGTAGTATACTGAACAAATTGCCAATTCCATGAGATTCGAGAGCTACTGTGCTGAATTCGCTTTGGAATCGAAGTTTTCAAATTTTTGACGCGCCATTTCTTATAAAAGTCGCGTTTACAATTGCGATTTTTGATTTTGAGAATCTATGTCACGCATCGATTTCACCACCCGATTTTGTATATAAGTGTTGCCACAAATTATGGTAACAAGAGCAGCTGCAGGCATGTTTAAAATTAAACTGAGATAATTTCGACTGTAGGCTAAAGAGCAACAGAAAATCTAACAAGCGTGGAAAGGACCAATTTTTTGAATTCGCCGTTTACCACTAACACGCCGCGGTGAATGGGTTATACGGACTACTTTGCTCCTTTGTCAATGGCAACATCAGCCAATTTGGGAGATAACTCTGTTTTTTGTTTTACAAGAATGCTGGGTTGTGAACAAAAGTTTCGCCCCAGGCGGGTCAAAAACAAATCAAAAAACAGGATAAAAATTTGTTTTTTTTTCTGTTGCGATTGCGTTTTGCAGATTTCTGAGATCATTTCATCTCGTTACCGTAATTTGTGGCCACCCTATATAACAGGACAATTCGGAACGATTTCGTTGTCCATACACTGCGCCAGGCCGAGTCAGAAACAAAAAGGTTTCCAAACCTTTGACCGGTGCTGTATATGTTCTCAGAACCCTATGGTTGCCTCAAAACCTAAAAAATCAGGCAAATTTTCGAAACAAGGGATAATCTCCACCGTTTACTCACTTCGCTTGATATTCAAAAAGTTTTCATGTCACAATGCTAATGAACACAACTGTTCTTCCACTGGTACTTCATGCAACAGCAAACTTCAGCAAATCACTGAGGATCGTTATAGAGGCCG
>MU883843.1:0-14479 GCA_036418205.1 Ostertagia ostertagi | reverse complement strand
AAGCTTTTATGAGAATCATCGCCTGATCGTGTTCCTACCAGGAAGGTCTTTCAGGGCGTGACGAGCTTTTTGAAAACGGTCTTTTGCATGATATAGGGGCAGATGCGGGAACCACAGAACCATGTGTTCAATTTTTCCTGAACGGCCCTCTGAATACCAGAAAAGGGTCCCTAGTTCGACCCCCCCCCCCCCCCCCCCCCCCCCCCCCCCCCCCCCCCCCCCCCCCCCCCCCCCCCCCCCCCCCCCCCCCGGCGCGTAACAAAATTTTTAGCTTCTAGTTTGAACGTGGCAAAATTCGCGCAAAATGGAGTTAGAACCAACCAGAACAATCAGAACTCCATTTTGCGCGAATTTTGGAACGTCAACTCGAAATGCAAAAATTTGTCACCAAGAGGAATCGAACTAGGGACCCCCTTTTCTGGTATTCAGAGGGCCGTTCAGGAAAAATTAAACATGGTTCTGTGGTCCCCGCATCTGCCCCTATATCATGCAAAAGACCGTTTTCAAAAAGCTCGTCACGCCCTGAAAGACCCTTCTCCCTTGTGTCAAGTTATCCTTGCTGCTTCTTCTCCTCCTCGTATAAAAAGACATAACTTAACAGCGATATACCCAACAGGAAAGGAGGAAATATCAAATCAGTTATAATCGTGACAGCTAATTTTGCGTGTGCAGCAAAAGAACTTGCTTACCACAGAAATTGTCACCATCTCGGAGGATGAGCTGAGGTCAAGGATCCATCGGTTGTGAGGAGGAGGAGAGTGCGAGGCATGGTAGAAAGAACGTCGACAAGCAATCTTTGACCACGGCCTCTATAGCGTGTGAGAACAATCGCGAGAGTGAACACGTAGGGTGGAGAGCTAAGACGGGCTCGACGCTGCTCGCGAGAGGCTGAGTGGTGGTGCGCCGCGGAGAGCACGAGAGTATAGGCGGAAATCTTCGACCAATCGTCGACGAATAATTTTTTTTTTCTTTTTTTTTTTTTTTTTTTTTTTTTTTTTTTTTTTTTTTTTTTTTTTTTTTTTTTTTTTTTTTTTTTTTTTTTTTTTTTTTTTTTTTTTTTTTTTTTTTTTTTTTTTTTTTTTTTTTTTTTTTTTTTTTTTTTTTTTTTTTTTTTTTTTTTTTTTTTTTTTTTTTTTTTTTTTTTTTTTCTTTTTTTTTCCCTCTGGTGGAGAGCTACACTTTATCGGGCTAAGGCAAAAACTTATAAACGTTGGGATGATCAGTTCCGTTAGATAGAGGCTGCGCCTAAAGAAAGCGTTTTTAGAATGAGGGCGCACGCGAACGTTTGATTCTATTTTATGTGAAAACTAACCGTGGCGGTTCGATTCTCACGATGTCCAAGAATTTACTGATGTTGCGATGAACCAACTTCCGGCCTGGACGCTTTCATGGCAGGGTGAGGGCTTCAACCTTTGTCATTCAAGGGTGTCGAACTGAGGGTTGTTAAGGGCGCATCGTTGCGGGTTTGCGACAGTTGGCCTGACGGTGGAATGACTGTGGTGATCACGATTCATCAACCAAGCAGTCAGGTCTATTCCCAGTGAGTGAGTGTTTGAAGAGAGCTTGAGAATATCTTGCCAGATCTTCTGTTTCTTCCCTTTGCAGTATCTGTCTCATGGCATGCGGTCGTATCATCTACCTCGGGCCTACTGAAGAAGCAAGTCCTCTTTTCGAAAGGTCTCATTTATATACTCTTCTTTACACCTTTTTCACATTATTTGATATTTTTTAGCAAACATTTTAGCCGTGAAGCTCCATCGCTTTGCTATCACCCTTGAGTGTGACAAAAATTACATACTTCTGTATGTGTGTCCTTATTATGCTGTATGTTGATCCACTAATTTCTCGTTACCATCAGTAATTAAGAGTAATCGCTGCCGATCGAGGAAGCTTAGTCATTAGAATATCCGGAGTTAAAGGCACATTTAGCGGATCATGCTAAAAGAATCAATCGCTTCCGTGACTAGGATAGAGCTACTCAGTTACCGAATGGATGCTCTCGCGGCTCAAAAGTACTAAGGGCGCTAAGTCCTTGTAACTTGCACTGCCCTGCGCCTCTACTGTTTGTCGCGATACGACGGCTTCGAGGCGTGATGTCTGCGTCCTCTCTTCCGTCATACTCTCTCGCCTATTCCCTTCCCTTGGCGCTCACTATTTCTTCGTTGTAACACAACCCATTTAGCAAAAAGTAAAGGCCTCTAATTGAGCGTGTTTTTGCCTCTCTCCTTTTTTCATTAGCTGTCCAAATCATTTCTGTACGTTCATCTTGACCTTAATGGCATTATTTCATTTGGTGGCATTTAAGATGTGGCTACCCCTGCCCCGACTACTGCAACCCATCAGATCATCTCATTCGGACACTTTCTATCATCACCGGACAACGACATTCTTCCCTGAGGACAATAGCTGTAAGTACTTATGTGAGCAGAACGTATTGTGATGAAAATTCGCTTACAAGTAGGAGCATCTCGTTCCGATATTTTTCAGTTATTTTAAAAATCGGATTACCGCTACTTCACGCCACTTTACTATTCACATACTATTATCATTTCTTTCTTTTTAATCCTGGAAAACTTTTTGATTTTCTCAAAATTTCCTAGTTAACTTCTGCGTGTGACTAGCGATTTTATCTTTACCAATAAGCCCTTTCCAGAAAATTCGACACGGTTTCCGTATGACCACACAAGGAAAACAAATTACAGAGAATTAGCGAGAGAAAGGTCATTTTATCTTTTCAAATATCATTTTTTTATCAAAGTGGTTTGAATGGCTCTTTTCTCAGATGGATGGTAAAGACGTCACAAGAGTAAAAGACGAGAAGGACAGATCATTCCTGAAAATGCAGTGAGTTCTAGTAATTTACATGAACAAGGAGAGGGGTCTTAGCCAAAAGTTTATGAATGGATTCTTTTCAACGGAGTGAAGACAGCGATAAACTTTTTACTTTTCCTTGACACATGGAAAGAGCGCGATTTCGTACGTGCGTTGTGATACCGTAGTTGATCAGCGCGTCTCAGCTCACACTTTTATGAGCCAGGATTATACGCACGCCGTAATCGGGTCGGCTTGATTCATATAGGCAGAACACGAAACGTGCGAAAAAAATTAGGAGGAAAGGCCGCGCAGTCGCGAAAAAATGACTATGTAGATATGAATAGATCTCGGATCGAGATATCGCCGCGTTAGAGGCGTTTCTGAACTTCAATAGCAGATAGATGATAAAACACTTAAGACGGCGAAACTCTTCTGTGAGGTTGGGATGAAACATTTTCGTTTTCGACGAGAATGATTTCTGTGTTCCCAAAGTTTCACGAATGAAAACGGGTATCGTTATGTGTCAATGTGATTTTCCAATATTTGAAATGTTGGTGCTTTGCGAAAATGCAAACATTGTGAAAATCTCAATTGTGCGATTGGATTGCTAGACGTAGGCAATGCTGGTAGCCTGCGAATACCAATTGTATGAGATTGTTCACAAATGTCAACTTTTACCTGATTGATTCTGTCAGCGCTATATGCTCAGTTTAAAGATTAAGCCATGCATGTCGAGTTCATCTAAAAGAGAAACTGCGAACGGCTCATTAGAGCAGATGTCATTTATTCGGAAAATCCTATTGGATAACTGCGGTAATTCTGGAGCTAATTTATGCTATAACTTCGCTTGCGAAAAAAAGAAGGGCCTGCCGGCGGTAAAGATTCACATCTGAGGTATGCTGGTAGGCTCTTACTTGCTTCACCTTCGCTTGCTCGCCACGCAAGTTAGCAGGTCTCAAACTGTATGTTAACGCTCTTCCATGAACCCCAAACGAGCGACCAACTTGTAGAATTCACATTACAAAAATGCACTTTCAGATACCCAGCTTCGTTGTGGGCCCAAACGAAGGCGCTAACATGGAGATCATGGCTCACTGTTATTAGAGATCCAATGTTGATAAATGTCAGACTCATACAAACTGTGGTGAGTACGAGACTCAATTTATTTATCTTTTGTTGAGGATTGTAAAACACTGGGCACCTCGAGGGAGGAACATTCGGAGAGGAGAGCAGCTTAGGACACAGAGAGACTCAGATAGTACGTGGTTTCACGTGTTGTTCGGGTGCCCATGGTTGCAACTCCTAAGTCTTTAGTGCCCTTGTCACGAGTTTCGAGCTGCAAAAATGACACTGTCACTGCATCTGTGAGTCCATCTAGCTCGCCTACAGGATTGATTGTTGCAGTGAACATATCGAATGATTTGTTGAGATTTGAAGAAACTGTAGTAAACTGGCCTTTTCGAATAAGGGGTAAATTTTAATGCATATTTCGTCGTAATCAAAATTTTTGCCGAGTGATGGAACTTTCGGGTGGGTGAATCAATTCGCTTCTGTGGAAAGGGGATAGGCTGACCACTACTAACCAATTTTTATTATGCAAGGACAGTTTCGTGGAGGTTTCTCGAATTTGCTTTAAAGGAGGAATTCACGATTAGAATGAAGGTCGAAGAAAGGGAAACTGACCTAGTTGAGGGACCCACGGACCTCCTGAGGGTGCGAACTGACGCGCAATTCGCATGGAAAAATTTGACCTCGGCGACCTATCATGCCTCAAAGCTGGCGGGTCCGGCGATCTCCGCCCACCGATCATCTGATCACTCGCCGTAGTTCAATACGTGGCGAGTGATTAGATAGCTGAGAGAGCGTAGTGTTGAAGAGGGCACAGCGATGAGAGTCGCATCAATGCTCGAATCAACGGGCAAGGAAGGGGTACCATTTCTCGGGTTCTGGGCCGTTTCTCATGGTTCTTCCTTCTTTCGTGTACCACTCACCATCCCTAGGTTAATTTGAAATGGGTTGCTTTTTCATCGTGAATTCGTCCTTTAATTGTTTAAGATTATGCTATTGATAACACGAATGGTCTATTTCCAAACGCCAGTAACTGCCGAACACACACCGTCATCTCAATAAACGGAATACTTTTCAATCATGTTCGAAATCTCAACTTCATGCTGCAGTTCCCTGCTGTTCCGGTGAGGAACGATATCTGTTTACCTTCTTTTGATTGTAGTATAAGTTAAAGGCTGTTCTAAGCAAAATTAGAATTGAACCGTTTAAGGCAATCACCTATGAGTTGGCTATTAGTATTACGTGAGAACTCCAACGGAATATACCGCTCCTCGTCATACTTTATTGGAAAAAACCTGGCTGAGGTAAGAATTTTCTTTACTCACAATCAGCTCTAGTAGACAGACACAATGCAGCTTTGAGAAAACACTGCCTTTTTTCAAGCGAGGTTAATACAAGGTACTCAAATCACAGAAAATTTTTGAGCAAAGTTTCGCGAATATTAGAACCAAAAATTTTACTGCACACTAAAAAGTCGTGAGTGGCTTTAGGCCACTGGTTGTTTCAAAGTAAACCTTTAGCAGCAAAATGCTTGGATTTTAGAACTAATTTTTTG
The DNA here is from genome assembly GCA_036418205.1 of Ostertagia ostertagi. Taxonomy (NCBI): domain Eukaryota; kingdom Metazoa; phylum Nematoda; class Chromadorea; order Rhabditida; family Trichostrongylidae; genus Ostertagia; species Ostertagia ostertagi. The sequence goes on along the minus strand of MU883843.1, from coordinate 9,042 downwards.
TTAGTGTAGTAAATAGTGACGTGATTACGTATTTAGTTGCCAGAATATCTCATCCTGCCAACAATCTACAATGTGATCGTCTATTGGATGGCCGGTGAGTCGTTGAGTCCTTCTTTGAATATGAGAATGTACTAAATTGATTTGTTTCAGGGTTGGTTCCGAACTTGTGGACATTTCTATTCGCGTCCTTTATCTCGGCTCTTTTGACCAGTGTTGCCATTTCTATTTGTGAGTCATGGGTTGTTCTTGTCGAATCTCTCGAGGTTTTCGGTTTTACCCGAACATAGTCCGTGTTCGATCTTCTTGCAATCTTGGCATGATGAATTCAGTGGTAATGATTTCTCGAGGGTCAATAAACGAAAGGCTGACAAATTGTTTGATCTTGAAAAAGTCGTAGAATCGTTACCAGTGAATTTACGAGACAATAATGATCGCTTTTATAGGAAAGACACATGAGATCCAAATTACAACTCAATGGGTAGCTTCATAAATGTGGTAACAGAACAGAACAACACAGTTTAGACAGAGCCCGAGAAAGCTCCACAAATATATTCTTTGGATGAAATAACTGCATAATATTTGGATAAATAATAGGTTATTTCGCCGGCCGCCATGCCACTGTTGCCACAGAAACGGAACTGAACTGTCGCGTTCAACAGTCCTCCGACCATGAGTATTACCCGTCCCAGTTTGCTGCAGCCACGGAGTAGTATTATGGAACTTATAGCTACCAAATTCCGCCCATTCATTCAACCCATACGGGATAAGCACCTCTATAGGGCCCTCAGAAGAGAAACCTGGTGTACATTTTAGTGTCTCAGATGTCACGGTAACTGTGCTGGTTTAGACTTCACCGGACACTCCAGCACTGTACATGCAGATGTCTCGACCTCCATTTCTTGAGCAAGCTTACTCCTTCCAATGTGCTCCCATCCACTGGTGACATGGACACCTCGTGGAGGTGGCACGCATGCACAAAAAAGTGTCTTATATAGTAGAAGGCATTACCGTAATCGTGACATGACCTTAGAATGATATTAATTGGACCTCAGGTCTTGTTGTCGATTAGTCCTCCCTCCTCATCCTCCCCTGCTCCCTCAGTTCTCCATCTGCCACTGCAGCATCATGTGGAAAAATCGAGAATGGGTTCAGTAGAGGCCGTGTGCAGCAAGGCCAAGGTTAGGCTCCCAAAACTGAGTCTCTACTCCTTTCGATGGCGCAGTCCTCATGGCCAACATAGGCCGGAAAACTCCAGCGGTAAGCTGCTACATATTCTGCGACCGTGAAAACTATGGAGCCGCAAAAGGCAGTGTTCGCTATTGCAGCACCCTTCAGGCTCGGACATTTCTTTAATGGTATACAATCTCGGCGGACCTCGCGGTGAGATGAAACGTGCTGCCATGCTCCTGTGAAAAGCTCTCTGAGGCTGTACCAAAAGACTTTGTGAAGTATTTTCTTGATTGAATTGAAATATCTGCCCATTTGGCTGTATCTCACTGTTTGATAAGCGCAGTGAAGTGCACAGCTAAAGTGATGTATGTAAACAACCACCATGCATCGAGAATCGAGGAAATTTAGCGGTCGAATAATAATTTTTGGTAATCTCAAGACGGAATGCCCAGTATTCACTATCAAATTTATTAGAGCATCCCATTCATCCTCAAGAACTCTAGAAGGTGTAGCGGTTGAAAGGTGTTTGAATTTACAATTATAACGCTAATGAAATGATATTGAAATGAAATGCATTATCTGCAATCTGGTTTCGAGTAATCTCTACGTTCGTACGCATATCGTAATTATCAGTCCTCATCTGTCGTTATCACTTTTTGACCCCCACAAAATATGTTACCGTCCACCCCCATATCATGTCCCAAAATCAGCTCCTGACGACTGCTGCGAAGCGCACTATGAATTTCGTGAAATTTGTGTTTCAGCGCCTCTTATCTGCTCATATCAGTCGTTATCACTTTGTGACCCCCACCAAATATGTTCCCGTCCCCTATATCATATCTTGAAACCAACTCCTGACGACCACTGGTGCCCGAGCTATGAATTTCGCGACACTTGCGTTCTAGCGCCTTTTATCAGCCCTTATCAGTTGTGATCACTTTCTTTACCCCACCAAATATGTTCCCGTCCCACCCCCTATATCATATCTTGAAACCAACTCCTGACGACCACTGGTGCCCGAGCTATGAATTTCCGGTCAGACAGACAAACACATACACACACACACACACACACAACCGCTTAGCCGATTATATATAGTAGGTAATATGATTAATAATATTAATAATATAATAACGATTCATATAATAGAAGGATATTTATTCGGATATGAAAGGATATGTGTACACATATTGTATGTTAGATAAGAATTAGAATGAAAAAATCTGTCTTAAAAATGGTGGAACAATGGTCACGTTTGTTAAGCATATGCGGTTGCGACAGTGTTTGGAAGAACAGATGTCGCGATGACGTTCCTGCCGATTTTCGTGATACCAATGCTGGCATTTGGAGGGTTTTTCATCACCTATGAATCTATACCAGGCTATTTCATGTGGCTCTCGGCTTTGTCCTACTTTAAGTGAGTCAATATAGCACTTTGTTCATTTTCCCTTAATTTGCTTCTAATCCGTCTTTGGCAGCATTTTGTTTTCCAATGTGCATTTTCAGGTACAGCTATGAAGCCCTTGCAATAAATGAATGGGAGACGATAGATGTCATTCCAGGTAATTGCTACCAATGATCTGCTTATAATTTTGCCAGTTCGCAATTTGGGCGTAGCCGTAATTGTTGTGGGAAAAACGAGAACTTTAACCATCTCAGATGGAGGCGTTGTGACAGTCACCACACGGCCAAAATTTGGAATAATATTTGTTTCTTTTTGTGAAGTTCATCCAAGTTATCTAGGAGGTTTCAGGCTGCCAAAACCATACCTTCAAGTATAGGCAATGCCCAACCTCCGGCGCTCAAGTGTTGGAACAGGTGAGTGCACTTCAGCGCAAAGGGGATAAAAATGGTTCGTTCAATAGACAGCTAAATTGATTGTGATTGTGAGTTTGTGATGTGTGATTTGCGCAAGCGAAGTCTCATGAATTCGGGGTATATTATGATTTTAGTGTTGCGAGACATTCATAGTATTCTAACTAGAGCCAGAAAGCGAGACGCACTTCCTGAAAGTCAAAGGCATTGATCACGCCGGCTGAAGGGCGGTAGGGTTCTGATGACGTCACTGCTTCTAACTTCCTTCCAGTGCCGTAAATGACGTCATCAAACGCCCACCTCCATCGCGTTGCTGACCTTTAAGTATTAAGTTAACGATGAACCAAAATAGTTATATCGCTGCTTCCACAGGGTGTGGTCAAGACGAATGGCTTATCCGCAGAAATTTGCTGAGTATCCTGTTTTCTTCTCCATTTTCCTGTCTCATATGTGCTATAACTCAAGTTTCGTAACGGATCGTACTCGGTGATTCAGTTGATCGAGCGGGTATCAGCAAGTGGACGGACGTGTCGTTCTCTCTTGGTCGGCAATGGTCTGTTCATCAATACGTAGCATCGCCTATTCCTCTTGCATTAGAGCTGATCGTTGGCGCTGTATTGGTAGCTGGGTATGCAGTTATAAGCAACACCCCCAGCAAGGTCGTGGCCGAGATAATCATTCTAACAATTGGGGAGGATGGAAGCCCACGATTAGCATAGATTTGCCGTTGTTACGGCTCGAAAGTCGCGACAATGGCGCTATTGTCTTACCAAGTCCGCTTTCAACCACTTATTAGCATTTGACGAGTTACGCCGCGCACGCGCCATCACGTTAGTGTGTAAGGGCGCACGCATAGTCGGTCGTCCGACAGCAACGATCGCAACTGTCTGACTGTCTAACTGCATCTAATCGTCGAATACTCAGGCAAGTCCGACGATCGATACGCATCCAATGCTGTGCGACAGTTACGCAGTCGTTGCTGTCGTCCGACCGACTATGCGTGCGGCCTTACGTGCGCATGCGGCTTAATTCAAATATGCGCGGGGGTTAGTGGCCGTGGGAGATGAAGTTCGTAAAAGTCGTCAACCGCTCTGCGTCTTTTCAGAGAGATCTTATTTAAGGCTTCATCGGCGTATTTCCTTCTGGCTTCTTATTTTTTTCATATGTTAGTAACAGTTCGCCCATCCACAGACGCCATTATACCCACTGCGTCCCAAATTCGATCTGGGGTGTTGCTTTAATATTTGAGTAGTGTCATACGTATTTCAGTCGCAGGTGATTTCACGTTAATGGAACATTGAATTCTGCTGACTTTTAGCTCTGTTCTCCACCCACTCATAGAGGTAGCATAATTTGAACATTTCAAGGAGAAATCCATCGATTTGGGCTACACATTTGCTGCTATATTACTTATCTAGAATCTGCAGTGTTAGGAAGTTACGGCGCTCTGGCAAGGGGGCTAAGGACTCTCTCACTCACCCAGGGTCGGTCCTATCGTTGCTACTTTTCGAAAAATTTTTACGACCCCCCTCCCCAAAGGTGGATTTGGTACGACCCCCTTCTCGACCCTCGACCACCATATTCCTCGCTATAGTATTTAATTCTGGTATCACTCAACCCACCAAACTCCGCCCACTTTTCCTCCAAAAATGCCGTCGAGCGGGGGGGTATACACTCTGAATAGTAAAAATTTTACCAAAACTTCACGTCATTTTCTATTTTCTAGGGGGAGTATATACGCGCGCTGAAACGGCAAATTTTCTCCCGCGCCGCTCCCACTCATCTCATGCAAACTTCTTACAACCGAAGCAAGTACGACCCCCCTCTACAAACTCATCAAAATACGACCCCCCGTTGCTACTTGTAGCAACATAGGGTTGACCCTGCCCCACCCCCTAGACTGCCTACACTCCCCCTGGCGCACAGGTTTCTCGAAGTACGGGACCCCGTGAGCCAGGGGGAGTGAAGGCAGTTCAGGGGGGGGGGTGAGGGCAGCCATTTGACGTTGCATCACAATGCCCCCTTACCGGATAAGCGCCGAAATTTCTAAATATTTAGACTTCTTTTCTGTAGAATACGAGATCCCAGTTTTTGTATATTGTATATACGCATAAGGTTTTCGCAGAAGTAATTGTCAATTTCAAAGTAAAAATGTTCTGTCGAGTTTCCTACAACTGTTTGAGAGATTCTATGGTTGTTTATGAAACATTCAACACATTTTTTTCTGTCTCATGTCATATAGGTTCAATCCTTGAATGTTAGACCCGGATGGAGACCGTCACAGTGCAAGTACAAAAACTTACCAAGCGCATGGTGCTGGGTCAAATCCCGGCTCGAATTTCGTCTATGCCAACTAGGAAGACGAATTGGGGCCAGCCATCAAACACCGAAATCGTGTGAGGGATAAAAAACTGTATGATTCGTACATTGGTCAACACAAATCATTCTATAGGCTGATGTCACATATTTGTGCGCTTTTTGATGGAACTAGAATGCGTGGCGCATTCTAAGAAGCAGTTGATTAGTGTCCAGTCTTATAGTTTGTTGAGCCTCCTCAAGATTGTAGTACTTAACAAGGCTGACGTTACGGCTTTCTTCGCCTTCTTCAGAGCCTGAAAAAGTCGAGAACATTGAGATCGACCCTCAGAGCTTCTAGAATCCTGGAGACAAGTCCAAAAGCTCAGAGGGTCGATCTCAATGTTCCCGACTTTTTGAGGCTCTGAAGAAGGCGAAGAAAGCCGTAACGTCAGCCTTATAAGTTATTAAGTCTTGGGGAGGCTCAATAAACTACAACTGAATTTTGACTTGTTTTTGTTTGTTAACTGCTGTTTTGGCCGCAGTTCGCCTTGCGAATGTTTCACAAGAATGCTGGGTTGTGAACAAAACTTTCGCCCCAGGCGGGACTAGAACCCGCACCCCTCGCTTTCCGCAGCGCACTTGTCCGGAAAACGAGGGGTGCGGGTTCGATCCCGTCTGGGGCGAAAGTTTTGTTCACAACCCAGCATTCTTATAAACTGAATATTATTCATTGCCAAGACTAAAGGAAAGCTGATCGTGGACTATAGTTCAACAAGTTGGTTAGCGCTTCATGGTTCTATAGGTATGGACCTCTAAAATAAGCGCTTGACACCAAGGTCGAGTTCTCCCTTACTCAGATTTTCATTTATGGGACTCGCAAAAGGGAGGAAGAACTTTCAAAATCTTACCTTTGGAATTCATAAATTTATGACCCCAAGACTGGTAAGGTGCCCACTCAGGGAAGATAAACACCAGCAAAACAAATGTTTACCAAGAAGGTTTAGACAGCAATAACTATTTTGGGTTTTAATTTGATTCAATTTTTTATGTCTTCGATTATTCTATCGGTTACGTGTTTTTAATTATGTTCTATTTTGTTGATTGTATTAAACATCGATAATAAATCGATAAATCATAATAAACTAAACAATTGTCTTTCCACCTCTCTTGGTATCGACGTTGATCGATCGCAGACGGACAGCTGACCCTGAGAGAAAGCAGGTTGCTTCAGAGTAATGAAAGTGCATATGTATTTTTCTATCTTTCTTTTTTTCTCTTTTTTAAATGTGTACTACGTTGTGGGTGTGCTACTGTGTTGAACAAATGAAGATTCAGAGTATGTATTGATTTTCAGAAAATTCATTTCAGCCATGCAAAACCTTGGAGACTTCTTCTTGCGTGTCTTTGCTTTTTTTGCATCGAAGGCATTTCTGCACGATATCCTAAGCGATTTGAAATAGACTTGGACGCTCCACCCAGCCAAAGATGGAACGAGGTCGTGAAGTATCATCGTGACGACATTCCAGGCTTCATCAAAGCTGCGCAGTGAGCAAATCATGCCATTTCTAATGCTTTTTTACTTGGTCAACACTTTAGTGAATTGATATTTTATTTATTTATTTATGCGCCCCACTGACGCGCTCTTACACACTGGGTAGGTGATGCAAACACTAAATCAACATTGAATAAATACTAAATAAATAGACAAGAGGATCGGAGTCGTACCATCTGACCGCTATCATAGTGGGAAATGACTAAAAAATTATATTATTACTAATTATTAGATATTGACTAAAAAATGAATCAGATGAATCCACCTTGCTTTTCCTCATCATCTATCACAATGTGGTTTCGGAATTTAATATTATTCTTCAAAGCTTTTTATCTTCAATTATAAGAGTGGGGATCTGAACAAGTCGTTCAGTCTTCGCATATCAAATTTTGGTTTTCTGCCTCAGTTTACTTTTCCCTTTGTTGTGAAGTAGTGTCCTAGAGGTTATACCACGTATTAAATAAAATATGATGATATCTGATAACTGTAAAATCAAAAAGTGGAAGTCAAATGAAAGGAGAGTGGAGTTTGAATTGAGAAAAAAAAATTTAAAAAAAAAATTAAATTAAAATTAAACATAAAAAAGCCGATAGAGACAAAGATGGTCAACAAAAGATAGTGAGAAATGTAAATGGGAAAAAAGACGCAACATTATCTATGCTGAAAGAGAGAAACCCCGGTATACAAGAACGAAATCGGAGGGTAATGAGTTTAGGGATGTGAGTTTTCCAGTTGGGCGCAGGAAGTGAAGGGTGACGTTCAAAGAGAGAAATTGGTGAGAAGGCAAGATGGGCGCACTGAACCAGCGCTTCCTTCTTTCACGCCTTTCTTCCTCTCCCCAATCTCCTTCCCGCAACTCCGCATAAAAAAGTTGAAGCCAGGCGGGTGTAAAGGATCGAAAAAAATGCCAGAAATTTTGGAAGCTGAAGAAAATTGACCAATTTGCACTTGTCAAAGCGAGAGATGGGGTGAGAGGCATAACAATCGCATAACATTTTTCTTTGAAATATTCGATTATAATTTAAATCCTTCTATTTTATAAAGCGCTAACTTTGTGTGTCGGTTTGTGTATCTGTATGTGTGTGTGTGTGTGTGTGTGTGTATGTATGTGTGTCCGTCCGCAAAATGAAGTGAGTGAGAAGGAAGCTCATGGGATAAACAAACCGCTAACAAATCGGGTAGCTTACAGGATTTGAGATATCAATGTTTTGTAGCAGGATAGTTGTGATAACACTCTTAGGGCTATATAAACACCTGCTTAGCACACTTCCGTTCATTCCACATGGTGCTGCAGTGGCAGCTGGAGGGCAGTGGAGAGAGGAAGGGAGGATGAGGAAGGGAAGCGAAAAATCTACCGTCATATCATGATTGTGTCCCTTCTACTGTATGAAACACCATTGTGTTGCATACGCGTCACTTCCAGGTGTTGGTGTCACAGGAGGAAGGGACCATAGCGGAGGATAGAAAGCTTGCGCAGGAAAGGAAGGTCCCGGCGGTTGACGGGGGACTAATCTGGTTAAAAATAAAACATTGAAATCAAAAAATAGATTACAAGTGTGTAGAGGAATGATAAAGTAGGGACGATGACTTTCTCATGTTTCCAACATTCATTCGTTTGAGAGGGGCGGCTAGATTAAAGGAATCTTCCACGGAAAAAGCTCCGCCCTCATTACCACAGAAAACGATACCTTAAAGGAATCTTCCACGGAAAGAGTGATCATTTTGTCTTGTGTGTAGGATTAGTATTATCGAAACTAACGCTTATGTTCCGTTCTTTTTGCTATGCTCATGAGGCTAGGGGCCTAAGGGGTATCGTTTTTCTGGTAATGGAGGCGGAGCTTTTTCCGCGGAAGATTCCTTAAAGGGGATTGCACGGAAAGAACGAAGGTCGAAGAAGGGAGAAATCGCCTAGTGGGGAGAGCGGTGAATCTCTTGAGGGTGCGGACAGACACGCAATCGGCATCGAAAGATTTGACCTCTGAGATCTAGCATGGCTCAAAGTTGGCGAGTTCGGCGATCTCCGCCCGATCCATCAATGCTCAAATCAACGGACAAGGAAGGGGTCCCATTTCTCCGGTTCTGGGCCGTTTTTCGTGGTTTCGCTTTCTTTCTGGTACTACTCACCATCTCTACCTCAATTTGGAATGGGTTGCTTTTCCATCGTAAATTCGTCCTTTAAAGTATATTTTTGGCACCAAACACGAACC
>MU883842.1:0-15902 GCA_036418205.1 Ostertagia ostertagi | reverse complement strand
CGTCAAAAACGACTATTATGTCTGTGATCATGGCACTGATGCTCCCCAGCAAAGATTTTGAGAAAAAATTAAGTCTCATCCTATAAGGGAGGGGAGGGCGTCTGGTGCGACGGTTCATATCACCTAAAATCCACTTTTTCGAAGGAGAAGGAAGCTGCAGGGTGCGTATAGAAGCGGAAGCAAAAAGTTCACGTGGCCGGTGACTTTTGTCTGTCGCACCCCCCTTACTGGATGAGACCTGGAATTCTGGATCCTTCTTAGGGTTGTAACAGTGAATAGTGCCAAATAATTTTCCATGCACATATGAAAATAAACTCTGTACAAAGCCCTAGTTATCACTGTACAAAACGAGACCTGCATATCCAAATGGTGGAAGTCATGAACAGCAAAGCGAGAGAGAGAGAGGAGAACGAAGCAGCCACGTCTGATATGTGAGCACCTGACCTCAACCACTGATTGTGGATATTATGAATTTAACGACGGTGACTTCTGCTTCTGGAATGGCACTTCGTCGTAGATCAAATGTGAGATGACATCCGATTGTGAAACGCATGCGATTGGCGTTATGTGATCGTCGACGATGAACACGCAACGCATGTGGTGTGCTTCGAGCAGCACGTCAAGCACTTTACCGACAGGATCGTTTGGACGAACAAATACTGCTGGTGGCCGGTGACCGAGCACTGTCCCGACGGTGGTGTCCGCGAAGAAGGTCTGAAAAGTGAGCTGAATAAAGTGACTTGAGCAACTATGTAGCCAAGGTAAAGCGTCTGTAGGGAAACTCCCAAGTTGAGAGTCGTATTTGTGATTTTGGGACAGGCGGGTCATATCTGACTTCAGGTCCTATGTGTTATGGTCGCCCTGAGTTCGGTTTTTTCTTAGTGTAGCGTCTTACGCCGCAGGTCTAAAGCCACGTCTGTATTTTTCTGAAGTTATTGTGCCTTCTTTTTTCCCATTTCTCACTCGTACAGTGGATGTTACTAGTGTATGGTATTCTAAAGCGGAGGGGGTGACATCGATTCCCCCTAACAAGTGGGTCTTACAGGGCAAGCCACGCGTTTTTGAAACGGCTTCCTTGCATATTGTAGGGACGCACGTAGGAAACACAAAACATGTTTCTTTTCCGCTGAACAATTTCACGGTACCAAAGAGAAGACACGAGGTACTGTTAATGTTCGATACCCCGTGGCGACCTAAGTTTTGCATTCGGGTTGGCGCCACGGGTTGGTGCCAAATCGCGCTAAATATCAAAGTCAGATGTCATAATCATCGTCAGACCATTCTTGAAGCCAACAAGTGGCCGACTTGACCATGCTGCAAATTCAGGCCAGCCCGCAGGGATCGAACCCATCCCAGAGTATCAGTCAATAATTTTTATGATACGAAAATAAAAGATGATGATTCGTTCCAACATGTGTTATATGTAGCTCCATACAATGCGTCCCTCAATATGCAAGGAACCGTTTTCAAAGAGCGTGGCTCGCCCTGAAAGACCCACTTGTAGAGGGACTCGCGTCGAGTGACCTCCCCTCCCTTTCGGAATACCATATACCAGTAAGGCCGCGTTCACAAGGCGCAATATCCTATTCTACTCCTCTTATTACCGCTAGTCGCCTATATCATCAATCTCCGCATCGCGAACTTTAAGCGCAGCCTAACATTCGCTGTACGAATGAGAAGTGGAAAAATCCAGAACGAATGAAACAAACTAAGTCAGACGTGTTTAGTTGTAATTTGTAATACGTATGAGAATCGCATAAAAAATGGGGAACGGAAGCCCCGTTTTCGGCAGACATGTTTACAAACCACAAGAGAAGTAGATTGTTGGTGAAACACTTCTTAATTGGGGATAGGTATACGTAATGTAACAGAAACGGTAAAAACAACGAAGCTTCCGAGTACTTGGTGAAGTTTGTGAAAATAATTTCATCTGAAAGAATTCTCCCACTCCTCCCCCCTCCCTCCCCGATTTCGACCAGCCCAATCGTTTACTGGGAAAAACTGTTTTACCTTTTCTCTCCATTCTTCCCAGTATTGCCCGATCCCACCAAAAAATCTTAAGGCTGACCAATAACTACGGTAACAAGAGCAGCCGCATACACGCTTGAAATCAAATCGAGACAATTCCGATTGCAGGCTAGAGCACAAGAAATCTTTCATGAAGAAGGCCTACGAGCATGAAAAGGCCCAATTTTCTGAATTCCTGTCTGGGATGAACTTGCCATTTTAGCGCACTAAACGAGTTGCGGTGAACATCACCAGCACTGTGGGACAGGCAACCCTAAGAAATTTACGTTGTTACGAGTAACAACGGAGGGGGGTCGTACCTGGTTGAGTTTGTAGGGGGGGTCGTATCCACTTTAGTCGCTCGCTCCGTTTCAGCGCGCGTATATACTCCGCCTAGAAACGCAGTGTGCGAGTATAGGTAGAAAAGGGTTGAAGTGGTGGAAATAGAGGGAAATTTTCGGAGATATTTACCGTTTCAGAGTGACTATATACCCCCCGCTCGACGGCATTTTTGGAGGAAAAAGTGGGCGGGGTTTTGATGGAAGATGGAGATGGTGGAGGTAGGGAAAAGGGGGTCGTATCAAATCCACCTTGGGGGAGGGGGGTCGTAAAAAATTTTCGAAAAGTAACAACGATAGGACAGACCCTGCTGGGATAACTCCTATAATTTGTGCTATACGAAGTTCCACTAAATAGCTACTTGCCGACTTGTCCTTATCATGTACAGACATTTCCATGATCCCCTGTTATCTGTTACCGTAATTTTATAGCTATCCAGAATTTATTCTTTTCTTCGGAATTCCAACGAAGGAAGTCAGTGAATCAACCAATGGAAATCTCTTCCGAAACTGCGCCGTAAAATAAGCTGTGTTGGATGTTCACTACCGCTAATTTATTCATTGATCGTTAAAGTGTTATGAAAGATCGAATCAATCAATCTAGAACTGCGTCTCCCACCATCGTGGATCTCCTGGCACATAAATGAGCGTCACTACTTTTTTTTCACGGCCCAGTATGGCTGTGTTGGGAGGAGGAAGAGGGTACAGTCCGTGACTTTGGGTCAGGATTGAACGCTCAGTTTCGAGTTTAAGCCTCGGAAGGGACAGAAATTCAGTGTGTAACCATTTTTCGTTCTCCATTCTACACAATTGGCCTAGTACTAGAGATCTTCCTACGACCCAGCACCGTGCCTTTTCTACCAACCCAATACACTCGGAACGATACTCGTTTTGCGGAGAGTTCAAAAAGTGGTCCCAATTGTAAGAGAAGAGGTGACACTTGAAGCTGTGCGTATAGTCCCAGAGATCTCACCTGATGAGCGTTCATATCTATCAAAGCCATAGCTAAATCGGATTTAGTAACCACATCGATTGCTTGCCCATCTGAGTTGATCACCGGAAGTGACGATAAATGATGTCCAAGTAGTTTTTCGACCACGTCGTTCAAACAATCTTCAAGTGAAACCTGAACGGTAAAAAACTTTCGAATCAAAGCGCTCTTCAAAGATCTCCAGATTTTCAAGGCCATAAGTGCGATGGATGAGAGGCGAAACCATTTCGAAAGAGGAGCCCGACAGAGAGGCTCGTCGCGCCGCGAGAAGGCAGAGATGTGTCAGCGGACGATCGCTGCGCATGCTGCAGTAATTCCGGATTTAGTAATCACATCGATTGCTTCACATCGTTAAATAGAATGAAGAATGAACTATAATACATGTCATCTATCACAGCACGCGCTGCGACTCGTCCGCTGACTCTCTGCCTCTCTACCTTCTCGCCGAAGGACCTCCAGACAAATTTCGAACGTGACCAACTACGCCCCGCCTTCGGCTATCGCACTCAGGGCCTCCAACCATAAAAAACAGCTTACCGAATGTATTGTACTCTCCCACGTGCCTACGCCCGATTCCTTGATAGGACTGCTCAACCACTGAGCAAAATGTAACGAACGATTCTAAAAAAAAAACTAAAAATCATCTGCTTATTCGATGGGAAAAATTACGTCAAGTTTACTTTCTCAAGACCGTGTTCATACAATTAGTACCGAGCTGAAGAATCAGGGGGTCCGCCAAAATCACTAAATACAAAACCAATAATTCGCCCCGCCCACTGGACCTTTGGGAGACTGACAGAGTCCACGGAAAGCATTAGATTGTTACTGATTGTGAGTATTCATGACCCTTGTTAAGTGGTTCCAGAAAAGTCAACGGATCTGACTAGGGAGTACTGCGTCAGGGCTTCTAAAGAACCCTTCATTGCGAGGTATAAGAACCTAAGTCCAAGCCTAGGAGGAGAGGGACTCCCTTGCAGCACAATGCGCCGAAATCGTCAGTTCGTAACCACACGCTCGTGAGCTTCGCAATTCTCCCCATTTCTTCAATTCTCCAATTTCTCACTTCGGCAATGACTCGAGCCCAAGACGTTCATAACAAAAAAGAACACAAACCTGTTTATGTATAGCTTGAAGTACCCGTTTTATTGTTAGAAGGTAAAGAATATCTCCTGATTGAGGTTCCCGCACGATAATACGATGTACGCGATGTAGACATAATTGCTCGCATGCTTCGATCACTCTGAAATTTTCCGAAGTTTTTCCTTCTCATGACATTAACGATTTCCTTCGAAGGCGTATTTCACGATAACTTGATGCGTCATTGGAAAGTGAAGTAGAAGTGGCTACTACTGCTGGGGACTAAGAACCCGCAAATTGGACATCATTCTCTCCCCTGATTTCCGCCCTGGATGGGTTCCATCGGCGCTGTCGTCAACCACGTGAACGCTCTGCTCTGCATCTCTGCCAAACTGCCACCTAGAGTTCGCGGCTAGAGTCAGACAGCAAAGGGTTAACCAATCAGTGGGCGTGCAGAGCAGCGTACACCGCTGGTACGGCCCTGGCAGTTCGAAAAGGGTTCCTATCGCTGCGATACGTGCATGTCCTGCGCTCCATAGGCGTCGGCCTCCCTGTCTGGTTAGTTTTGTCCGTTAATTCGGACCCAATTATCGTAGAATCTACCTTACAAGAAACAATTACAAGATGTGAAAAAAAGATAAAAAAATTTCAGTGAAAAAGTTAGGTAAACTAAGCAGAGTTACTCACTTCATATCTGCAAACACAGTGACCAACGAGTTGTCGGTTATGAGGTCGCCTATCTCACCCTGAGTACACTGGGAAGCATCTTCACGTAGATACTTCAGGAAGTCAGTCAAAGTTACGATGGATGTAATCTAAAAATGACTCAATCAGCGAAAACAACAGATATCCTCCATGATCGAAAATCAGAAAAATCGTTTTTGAAAGTAGGCTAAAAAATATAATACGGTTTCGCGAAGGTATCATTTGAAGTAGCAGAAAAATGCCCAAGTGTAATAATAACTTTGTAACCCTTACTCGTCTCTGAGAGGCATCCCACACCAAACCAGCACGCACATTTTGTTCACAGAGAGCCGAGAACGCTCTGTCGACCTGGAAAATGAGTGAAGTCAACGGAAGGGAATGTCAATGTGCCGGCGTTTTGATAAAAGAAATGGTTTCGGTCTGATTTCGAAGCACTAGTTGAGTGATCTTGAACACTGGTACAAGGGAGGGTCCGTCAGGGAAGGACTGCGCTTTTTCAAGCGGTTTTTGTGCATTATTTGGCGGTCAGGGGACGCATGTAGGGAACGCAAAACCATGTTCTGAACGGTTATAGCAGTACCAAAAAAGAAGCATAAGGTACTGTTAAGGGTTCGATCCCCCGTGGCGACTAAATTTTGCATTTGGGTTGGCGCCTACGGTTTGGTGCCAAATCGCGCTAAATATCAAAATCAGATGTCAAATTCATCGTCAGGACCATTTTGAAGCCAACAAGTGGCCGCCAACCTTGATTGCAAAATTTAGTCGCCGCGGGGGATTGAACCATCAAGAGTATTATTCACCACTTTTTTGGTACTACTAAAACCGTTCAGCGAAAACGAAACATGGTTTTGTGGTCCATACATGCGTCCCTACAACATGTACTAAACCGTTTCCAAAAAGCGCACCTTGCCCTGAAAGACCTCCCTTGTTAGGGGGAAGCTAGTTGCTCGAGAATGGGGGCAGAATTGGTTTTCGATTTTGGTAAGCTGGAGAGATGATTCCTGCCGAAATGTACAAATGGGCCCTTAAACATGCGAAGCTTCACAAAAAAAGAGAGAGAAAAAAAGGATCACTTTCAAAAATACCTTGATAGATTTGTCAAGAACTATAACATTTCCGGATTGGGGCGAAAGTTCATAACAGTCTACCACCTATATACTGTCGATACGGATCAGACTGCGACTCTGAAAATATATTGATTACAATGTTTTCTAGAACTTAAAGGCAGGTGCCACGATAAACTGATTGTTGTAGAGAAGTGAAAATGTGTGCTCTGTAGTGCTACACATGGGAGACCGTGCCCCTGAGCGAGCAAGAGGTTGCGCTCCCACAGGGGAGAGCCTGTAGCGGAGCAATAAGGCTTTATCCATCTTTTTTAACAGTTTCGTGCCTCAGCCCTGCAGAGCATTCATACTGATGACGTCAACACCGGTAAGATCGTCCAAAATACCAACGATGGTAGCAATGGTCCCCGTTTGCGGGTTGCCATTTTCCTGCGCTTTCTCTCACTGCTGCACCTCTGAGCAGCAAGCAGCCGTACCGCTATCTAGCCGTAGTGGCTGCGGTCTTTCGAATCAGCTATGCGGAGGTAACACAAGTTTCTTGATGTGATTATTCTGAAGTCTGACAATGTTATGTTACAATATTTATCCACTCCCATTGATGCTGCGACGTTTTTGAGAGTTTTAGGCCGCCTTTACTACGGTTGAAAACTGAAGTTGGAAGAATGAACAAATAAATGATGAGATAAATAAAAGATTTACAAAAGTAAAACGAACTGACAGAGGTACCTCCCCAGCGAGAGACCAAACAAAAAAAACGGTCGACGATAGGGCGTTGATTGTTTTCCGGGAATTAAGAAGTTCCTAAAAATCACTATAATGAAGGAACATTCGAGGTAAATGGAGGAAACCGTCAAGCTTCAACAGTGTTCCAGCAGTCTTGAGGGAAGTATTCAAATAGGATGGGATTGTTTCCCGCCAGCAGCAGCATCATAAACGTGCTGGAGTCTTCTTTTCTGGGCGTTCTCGACGGTATAAGTTGAAAAGGGATCAAAAGTCGGTACCGCCACATAGCTGTGGATATTTAGGGGCGGCTTCTACTAGGCGACTAGCCACTTTGAGGAGAAATCGTGGATCTTTCAGTTTTTCGAGCAGGGAGTGTTCAGGCCTAATGTCGTGCCAGTTTTCCCGTCTTAACGTGCTCTTATGAATGACTCATCTAGCTTTTCATCTCATTTCCATAGGTCGTCCCCGTCTTGCCGCTGCGTTTAAGGGCGGAAATTGCGATTAGAAGGTAGCCCATTAGAATCAAGATTCAAGTGGTCAGTGGTGCCAACAAGAAGATGAAACCATGAGAAACGGCACAGAACCTGAGAAATGAGACCGCTTCCTCTCAGGTTGATTTCCACGCTAATACGATTCTCTCATCGTGCTGCCTGGTCAATGCTAGGCTCCTCTGCTTGACGTGTAGAGTCAGGCCGCGAGAGGTGGGCGGTGCGGGTACTCTTGCTAGGCTGTGGGTACTCTGGGCGCTTGTAAAACGCAAAACCTCGACTTTCTCGTGTAGTTCCTCCTTGAAAAGAAAGGGCCTGCTCTAAGCAGTGCACCCCTACGACGAAGCCGAAACGCTGCTTCCGCAAGGTAAGGGGAGAGTAAGGGGAGAATATTCCAGGGTTTATGGCCTACAGAGGGATTGTATCTGGGCAACTCAGAGCCATACTGCGCGACAGGGAGATATCTGATAAATATCGCTCATTTATGCATTGAAGATTGCGCGTTTCGAAGACGTTCCGGTTCGAGCGGAGTTTCACGCGGATAAATGTGGTGTAATATTTATGGAACACCCTGCATATACTTTACTTACCGAACTGTTACTCCTCGGCCTTCGGAAAGCCCAGTCATCATCGTAGAAATCGGCCGATCCCTCTTCGCCCTCGCGTAGATCGTAGACTGAGGTCAACTGGCAGCCATTGACCTTGAACAGAACACATTTAATGTCACCACACGGCTGCACAAAAGCATGACGACAATTTTCTCATCAGAAATCCAGCAAACATTGCCGCGCTTGTCCCTGTCACTCGCAACGCAAGTCGTCCGCTTCCCGCGCATGACAAAACTACGCGACAAAACCCTTACAATTAGGTAATTGCCGTATTTGCTAGCAGTAAGTTTGGTCAAAGGAGGACGGATGGTGTACGGTGGGAAGAAACGTTACAGGCCTCCAATTTCTTCAAGTACAGGCTTCGGTAAAGGCGGAAAAGATAGCCCATTAGAAATTAAGGTAGAGGTGATCAGTGATGTAGGGATCATTAAAAAAGCAAGAAAAACTGAGCCTAGAATCCGAGAAATGGAACCCCTTTTCACCCGTTGATCCGCAATGGACCGAGTTCAGAGCAGGGTCAACCCTACGTTGGTACAAGTACCAACGGGGGGTCGTACTTGGTTTAGCTTGGAGGGGGGGGGGGGGTCGTACCCACTTTAGTCGCTTGAAATCACGTGTGGGATTGAGGTGAAACCAGAGATTTCGTGATTTCCCCCTAGAGATATTTACCGTTTCAGAGTGACTCCCCCCGCTCGACGGCATTTTTGGAGGAAAAAGTGGGCGGGGTTTGGTGAGTTGAGTGGTATCAGAATTAAGTACTATAGAGACGATGATGGTGGTCGAGGTGTCGAAAAGGGGGTCGTATCAAATCCACCTTGGGGGAGGGGGGTCGTAAAAATTTTTCAGAAAGTAACAACGATAGGACCGACCCTGGCTCGAGTCCCTGCTGTGCGCTTCTGCTATGAAGTCGTAGAAGTCAGGAATATAGAGGCTAGTTGGCGAGGAGTTAGCCAGCCGGTGAGCGGCGTGAGCTGTACAAGTACGGCTTGTGGGGGGGTACTTTTGGTGCGGAACGCCCATCGTACCGCACCCTTAGGAGGGCCGCTTGCCTATCAAGTACGTATATTTCCCCTTACTTAAACCTCCGTCCTTATTGCAGAATAATCTTTCAAAAGGTAATGAGGGTGCTAGTACAACACCAGGGTCTGATAACATAAGGGACATTGAACGAAAAAGGCTAGATGACGGACGGCAGAGATCAGCAGCTACGGGAGCCTGAGGCACGAAGGTGAGCAGGAGGCGTGTGAAGCCTCATTGCGTCCTACGAGTTCACGCCAGCGAAAGCGCTAGGTATTTTTCTTAGGGGCATTTCCCTCATGCAGAACACGTTTTTTCTTCAATTCAAACATTCAGATTATTCGTATCATCTTCCTTTCGGAGCTTGTCTCAAAGGAGCGATTGAAATTCATCAAGACATTTAGTTGATGGCACGGAAACGGAAGGGCATAAATGGAATGGAACGGAAGTCAACAACTTCACAAACAGGAAGTGCTACTTGAAGCAATGGATGATGCGAAAAACACAAAAAAACAACTCCAACCTCCATTATTAAAAAATAATGGGTGAAAAATTGAAGGCAAAAAGGTCCTGTTTCAGATAAATCAATATGAAGACTAAAATTCGAAATATCCGAAAAGAACAACAATCGATCACTCTGAAAACCAAGATAGGAGTAGCGTTTGACGTAAAAAAGGGCGGGGGGGGGGGGTTCGCCTGTGGGAAGAGGGAGGGCTTGTCTTTCTGAAGTGATAGCCTAAGTCATCATATGTGTGAGATGACTTCGTGCCATAGTTTTCTATCCCTCTTAGTATCTCAGTCGAAGGGCTCGGTATAGGCTCGCGCTCGCTGACGCACTCGTGCGTCCGAGTTTTTCCTACAGGAAAAACATGCGGTCGAGTCTTCTCACAGGTCCCGCACCCATGGGAAGTGCGACTCGTATCAGGCAGTCCCACTCACATGTTCAAGGCGGTTTCTGCGATTTGAGGCGAGAACAACGGATCCGATGATTTTGAAAAGCATTCCAGATATTTGCTCTGCCTTACCTGAACTTTCTTGAGTTTGGTCGATTTCCGTAGTAATTGTCCACTGAGGCTTTCTGATCGTTGCCGACCCATCAAACCACGCAGACCTGAAAAGGGAAGATGAGACGAGTAAAGAGGTCAATCTGATATCTGACGAATTCCTAGTGGGGCCGCTCAATTTTTGCCACAACGCTTACTGAGCTGTAGAAAAGCCATCCGTCCCTTTCAATCAATTTTAAGAGTTCTATCAATTTAGAAGTTCGTTGTCCTCCTACCACCACCATCCGCACCTTCATAGTTTGCGATTCGACTTCGTTTGCGGCTATGGAAACTAGTACCACTTGACGCACTCCTACTTTCAAAAGTCCGTCAGGGGGAGGGGGTGGATGGTGGGGTTGGAAGGGGACAGCTATTCAGTCGCCAAAAGCGCCGAGCAATTCATCAGGCAAAAGTTCTAAACTTGCCAAATACGACCCCCGCCCAAATCGGCTCAAAATTGTCCAAATTACAATATGACCGTTTCTCCTGTTTAACTTGACCAGAAATACTGCTGACAATTTTGGACGATGTCAGACTTTGCGAATCGAGCGATTCGCTAGCGTCTGCGGTCGCGTCGCGGCCAGTGAATCACTTGATTGGCTGGTACCGCGACGCGACCGCGGACGCTAGCGAATCGCGCGATTCGCAAAGTCTGACATCGGCCTTGAGAGAAAGAGCTGGAGTCTTTCTATTTGTCGATCTCTCACAGTATGATTATTGAACAATATAGGCAAAAGACAACCAGGTGCAATTGTCACATAAGGGCGATTCCAGAATTCCTTCTCCCTTCACTAGACCATCTGCAATCCTTCCCTCGGGGAAGGGGGTGGAGGAGGGGCAGGATGACGAAAACCACTTGAAATTTTCTATGGAAGGGAGTCCCCCACGCGACCTCCTCCCTTCCTCTATAGCAGTCGATGGCGCCACATCAGCGTCAAATCTGCCATCACTTATGGTTAGGGCACTTTGAAGCAATCCAGTTATGTCCCTAAATTCCTGCAGGCTCCGTCGAACGTGAGGAATGAGGTATACACAGCTCAGAAACGTCACATTTTACACAAGCCCATTCACTTCAGCACACACCTGTGAAAATTGTGAAAAAATGGAACCAGTTTGACCCGATCTCCCCCTCACATCTTCGAAAATAGGACTCCTTCGACTCCCCACAAAAACTCCTCTAAAAATTCTGCATAAGGCTTTTCACTTGAATTTTGCAAATACGAGTTGTTGGATCTACATACTCAATGAGCATGTTTCCTGTGCCGGAGCTGGTAGTAGTTTTGGAACATACCGCTTAAAATACTGGGTGGCCTTTGGACGCTGCCTGACGCGAAACGTCGTCGTGATACGGGAGGTCGTCCAGGTGCTGAAAATGAGGAAA
The DNA here is from genome assembly GCA_036418205.1 of Ostertagia ostertagi. Taxonomy (NCBI): domain Eukaryota; kingdom Metazoa; phylum Nematoda; class Chromadorea; order Rhabditida; family Trichostrongylidae; genus Ostertagia; species Ostertagia ostertagi. Next base: position 4,460 of record MU883842.1, on the reverse strand, counting down.
CATTAGAACACTTTTGAATGGTTCCATTTCAGAAAGCCATATGCGAACGAATTGGGTTCATTTGAGCCAGTCCTTCATTTCTCGTTCAAATCTGGAGCGCTAAAACATAGCACGGCAGGTTTTCACAACATGCTTTCGTACGGGGGAACGGAGCAAAAAAGTCCTTCTGACTATGGCGCACATCAGCAACTTTTCCTCGTACAGGAGGCCGCGTTGATGGAAATTTGAGGCAAAACAATAATCAGACGCCCCTCCCCCATAAGCAGAAGCGGTCATTTCTTCAGAGCCCTCACCGTACCCAGAATATAACGTCCTCTGTCATCGAGCCCAACGAGTCCTAGGTAACTGATGCAGCCTAAAGCTGCTACGTGATTCTTAAACCGTTTTCTAGTAGATAGCTTCCCACAGACAGTAGTTCTGGATGTGCAATACCCCTTCCGATCAGCACTTCACATAAGATCTGGTCCACGACGCGTAGAGGCCCTCACTAAATTCGATCCATGCACATTTCCCATAGAAAACCTCTTCTGAAGTCGTCCTTACTTAATGTTATTGTGTTGCGCTTTGTCGGATAAATTGGAATGTGCTCTCCAATTCAATCTTCAAAAGCGAACATGGTGTATTGACTGTTGACGCTGCTTTGCGTATGACGCTAGCATGTACCAATCGAATCTCGTCCAAGAAGGATTCCATGAAGGATGGTCGAAAGAGGGAAATTTACCCAGTGGAGAGACAGGCGGACGCACTCCCTTCTCTGAAAAATCGCGCTGTCTGGAGTCTAGAATCGCAGAGTATGGCTGGACTTATGACCAACCCTGTCTCCCCCACCCAGTGGATAGGATCAGCGGGGACGCGTCCTTCTGTGGGAAAGATAGGATACGGCCCTTGGGGCCGTATGCAGCAGTAGCCAGTTACTGGTGGTTCCCACAACTCTGCGTCTCTATTGCGGTAGTCGGGCTGACGCAACCCCTATGGTAAAGAATAGGGAGATGCGTCCGGAGATGCAAAGTTTGGGGGACCCATTCCCGGCCGGGAGTGGCCCGTAGAGGAGCCTTAATCGTGCAGCGCTTTGAGCAACTTTCAAAAGGACAGCGGGCGAAATGGTCGGCGCTGATCAATCCAAACCCAATTTTATGTGGTTCCTCCCGACCATAAGGACCGCGCATGATGACGATTGAGCCTGAATTAATTTTCCTAGTTTTTTACTACTTAGCTAGATCAAATTACCTATGAAACTCCTAAGAGATTATGATAATAACGAAAATTCAGGACGAAAAAAGGGTTATGGAAAAGAGAACTTATGCGCGCTGAACTGGTAGCCTAAATTGAAGTTCCTGGCAGTTGTCAAAATAGCGCATCCTTGGAGAGAACGTGTAATCCAAAGAGCGGTCATGCGCCACGGCGCCTTGACCCACTATGCTACACGTGCTGAACCGCGATTTATTAGCTATCGTTAGGTCGAGATGAACATGGAGAGAATCCTCGCACAAACTCAGAATCAGGGTGAATAACCGGCAGAGAGCCATGGTCGAGGAATTCCTCGACCATGGCTCTCTACCGTGCGAGAGTAGTGCCGAGAGTGAATGTACGCGCGGAGAGCACAGACGGCTCGGCATGGCGAGTGTGAATGTCCGCGCGGGAGAGCGTAACTGATCAGGCGAAAATCCTCGACAAGCCGTTGAGGAATCCTCGACCGATATTCACCCTACCCAGAATTACTGTACAAATCAAAACTTCTTCTCGATCATAAGGACAAAACCGAGAAAGGACACATAAAGGTGGTAGTAGACTGCCTCGACGGATGACACAGCTTTAAAGGCCCATGTGCAGATATTGATTTTACGCGCCTGCCAACGGTAATCGCTTACAGATGCATGCTCCGTGTGCAACATTCCATAGTAACTCAGGATCAGTTTGGCGGTCAAAACATCCGAAATAAGGAAATGGAAGCAAACTCAGGGGAGTCCGACCCGTAGCTAGTAGTAAACAAACAAAATAAATACATAAATATTAATTAAACATGAGAAAACTTTGGGTTTTTTCAAGTTTTTCAAACCGTAACCAGTATAACCTACTCAATTCATTGCTGGGCTCGTGATCGTAGATATTCGCACATGCTGGGGAGCCGTTCGTCTGCCGAGGAGCTACACGGTGCGTAAGTTGGCTCATTACTGAAACAACGAAGAAATGAGAGGATGTCATGAGGAAAATGCCGGGGTGTCCTCCTCGGGTCCCAATCGGGACTGAAGGATGCTACTTGACCACTTCGCTCCCACCCTGATTGACAAGCAGTTGAGTGGCCGAGAAGCATCTTTCTTGCGCCGACGAGAGACCAGAACTTCAGGAATGGAGAACGATCGACGCGAAAATCGACACGAACACGAAGAAAGTGACGAAAACGAAACCAGATGGAATAAATGGAGAAACAGCGGCTACGTGATGGCTTGATGGAGTCGTGAGACGTCGGAAACGGTGAGATGATGGACGTGCATAATTTCATGCATTAAGAAATTATCAGATGCTCCATCATTGCCGTCACGTGCTTCATGTGGAATCACCACCAAGCCCAACACCGAGTGACGGCAAGCGAAAAATGCCGTATGGGTGCTATCACAAATACCACGAAAAATATCCTTTTTTGGCGCTCATGTCCTTAAACGGGGACATTCAAAAGAGAGCATTTAAAACTGCTGGCAGGTGACACTAGGACCAAGCCTGGTATTGGGAGTAGCACCAGGAAGAACAATGGTTGCTCACATTCTCTCCCGAAATCCTTTCCTCCTTAGGGCTTAGTCCCAAGGTTTACGAGTGGCCCACTCATTTCAGTGTCCCCCCCCCTTCTGGTGTTAAAAATATGATAAGCAAGTGAGGGAGGGACTGGGTCAGGATACGTGAGCACTTTCATTCTCACCAGAGTTCCTGCTCCTGCTAGGTCTTGTCTTGAAGGATGCCCCCGTATCTTGCGATAGCTCGTCCGAGTTTTGGAAGGGTGGCATGCCAGACTTGAAGGAGCCTAAACACGCTAATGATAACGATTATCTGAATACAGCGAGCTAATAGTAGAGATTTCAGGCAAGGACATCTGGAGGAATGAGCAAAAACTGTGACAACAACAAGTGATTTTCGCGGTTATTACCTGGTTGACCTCGTCATAACCAGTATTTGCCCGCGAATACACGTGACAAGAACGACTAGACAATTCGACAGACAGAGGAGCTCACCAAGAGTTTGCGCCTTATGCGCCATGTACACACATTCCAGCACAAACTGCCGGACATATTTTGAAGCATGTCAGTTTCGGTTAAACAAACATGTTAACAGTTTAGCGTGAGCCAGCTACTTTTCAGAAAGCGGCGCAATGCTGCCAACCGACAGGTGGGTGGGGCGGGGGGCGAACTGCAGGAATGCCACTAGGACTAAGCCGTAACGGAGAGGGACAAATTCCCGGAGAGAATGCGAACTGCTTACGCACCCCGGATTCCCTCTTCTTCTCTGAGGCTTAGTCCTAAACCTGAGCGTTGCCGTAGATTTGAGACAATGTTATGTTCTCCCCCCCCGCCCCCGCCGGCGCCACATTGCGCCGAAAAGTACTCACAGCATGTGGGGTAAAAAAGAATCGAGGAAAGAACAGGAAGGTGCAGATGATCCAACCTGACAGCACAAACCTGCCCGGACTGGTGCTTCTACGGGACTACGGGACTACGGAACCACATTCGCTATTTGTAGAGCTACACATTAAGATGTTCCAAAAGCTCGGGTAAATCCAGTTTTGGCCTACTCCGGTACTTTATGCCTGTTTTTGAAAGCTCTGTTCGTCGAAGTCACGTGATTTAGTCCGCCAGGGTTGGGGTCCGTGCGACATTGTGCCATTAACGGGGAAAACAGTTTTTTCCATCGTGAAGGTGAACGGGAAACAGCCAAAGAAACTGATTGACCTCTTATGATCGATACTAATCGTCTGATGAAAGCAAAAAAGTTCCCTATAGATTTATTGAGGGCTGGCTTGATTCGGAGGGGAACGAACCCCAAGCTGTGCTCAACCGATTGAATTCCGAACTTAAAAAACGGTAGCAGAAGGCTGTGAGCCTGTGAGAAACTTTTGCGTTGAGGGTATTGTTTAATGAATTTCATAGACCAACTAACGAATGCTAATGCAAGCGAAACTCGAAAAAATAGAAAAATAAAAAATAGAAGAAGCAAAAATATGATTTTCTGAGTGCCCTAAGAGTGCTACAGAGACCGGTCGGAGAAGAGTGGTGCCTTAACTTTATTCCCATATGTGCAACTTGGGACGTTTCCACTTGAGATAGCTCCAAAAGTTCCCCAAGACCCATAGTCAACCTGTAGTAAGTATTCCTCACACGAAATTGAATGGAAGTTGATACCACCATCAGCACGAAAGTCGTTTTAAAAATATTGTGCCTTATATGAGCTAATTCGTCAGCAATAAAGAAACACAT
>MU883839.1:0-17364 GCA_036418205.1 Ostertagia ostertagi | reverse complement strand
TTGGAATCAAGTTATGCGGAAGTAACTGGAAAGTCAAAAAGTTTGGTAGGAGCGTGCGGCGTAAAATTACCAATTTGAAGGATTGTTCCTCAAATTCTAGCGTCTATGCCATGGAAGTTCTATGTCATGAAAGTGGCTGGCCTCTTCAATGATTTGCGACGTACAATAAAGAACGGATTCTTTCTCTACAGCTCACGAAGCTTTGCTGAATAGATCGACGGCGATGAAGCTCTACAAACTTGCAAAACTAAACTGTGCAGAAGGAGGGTTACGGCAACTTTCATGAGGTCAGCAGCTGGCTCCGGTACCAAAAGGAACCGTCACACTGGGGAAGCACGCTTGACACTGCGTCAAAATCTCCAGCATTCTAAAAAAATGACTCTTTTGTACAGCACCTCATAGTACAAGGTTGCACATTCCATCGTTTCTTATTTCAACTTGAGAGATTTGGTTCAAGGCAGAATTTACGATGAAAAGTTAGCTCATTGGAAATAAGGGTAGAGGTGGTCAGTGGAGCAGGGATGAAGAAGAAACCATTGAAACGGCCCGAAACCCGAGAAATGGGACCCCTTCCTTGCCCGTTGATTTGCGCATTGATGCGATTCTCAATCGCTCGCCGTGTATAGACCTGCGGCGAGTGATTAGATAGTCGGTGGGCGTACCCCGCCAACCGCGCCAAGAGTGAGCCATGCTAGATCGCCGAGGTCAAATCTTTCGCTGCCAATTGCGCGTCGGTCAGCACCCTCAGGAGGTCCGCCTGTCTCCCAACTGTGCAATTTCCCTCGACCTTAGTTCTTATTGTGAATTCCTCCTTTTAGAGATACATGCTTTTGAAATTCGGGGTGGAAAAACAACAGAACTCTTCGAAAGAGCCAATATGTTGGTCACCTGCTACCATAGCGGGGCCATCTTCTCAACACTTCCTCCCAAAAATGTCTGCAAGTTTCAAAGAGTGACTGAATGGTGCTTGGGCACCCAAAGTGGGTGGTAGTTTTTGAGTGCTCAATCAGAACAACGCTAAGTGGTGCAAGACTTCGTAGCCCAGCTCTAGAAATATCTGGCGAATTTGCACCGCGGCGTTCAGAGGTGTAGTACTTTCCATAAGGGTGATGAACAGGTTGCGGCATGGGCGGTTCTGACGAGTTGGTCATCCAACTTCCGCAGTTGTGCAGAAATTCACCTCGACATTATGGTACAAGACTACACATAGAGCTTCCTTTATGATCCCTCTGATCTTAAGAATAAAGAGTCCGAAACGCAGCTGGTGTTCAAAGGAAAGGTCGCATGATCGAAGTTTTGGTACAGTATATGGAACACGGTAAAAACCCTGACTGATGTGCCCACCGGAATTTTGCAGTTGTTTACGACGCTATCGCAGTTGTTCACGACACTATCGCAGGCCAGCTATTCATAATTGATGTTTGTGTGCGTGCAGACAGGTAACCAGGGCTCAAATAATGGTTGACATCTACCGTGATTTCATGGTCATCATTATACACAACAAAATCAATACAGTACGCGCTGCAACTCGTCCGCTGTCCTGTCTGCTTTCTGCCTTCTCGCCGCGCGACGGACCTCCTGTCGTAAACCCATAACCGGCTTGATCTCGAAACAAAAGACGCATTAAAGGAATCTTCCACGGACCCATGGACCAGTGGGCGGGACCAGAATTGGTTTTGCGACGAGAAATGTATGGTAGGCAACGTTCATGGGAAAGTCTGAAGCAGGGTGAAAATCGTGTCGAGTACGTGGTCGCAGAGGTACGACCCCCCCCCCCGAAATCGAGATCCTGGCACGACCCCCTCTAACAGAGCAAATTAATTCAATTAAAATAAATCCTGCAAAACAAAAATCAAAAAAAATCAAAACAATCAAAAAAAATTCTGCAAAATAATGCTAAGGACGCTTCATCTTGTCATCTATGCACGTCTTCCATCGCTGCATACTTTTGTGTACATACTGAAATATCGACTCGAGGAAAGAGGCATTAACTTTGTGTGACCTCAAGGCGAGGTTCGTTCAGAAACGCACAGAAATCCTGAAGACACGGGGTTGCGATTCAATCTTGATTCTTGCTTGAGTATATCAAAACAGCCGAGTGTATCAAAGGCCGATTCAACGGCAGCTGCGGCGCGATTGTCACTGGGTCAGATTTGCCGAAATTTCAAAAAAAAAACGTCCGAATCTACACCCTCGATGAAAAGGTTGCATTCCTCCATTTCACAACCTTTGAAGCAGCTTGAGGTAGAGTTAGATAGAGCTGGATTTCGCGTTTCCAACAAGCATCGAAATTGCTCTGGAAGCCTTCCTTGCAGAAAGATAGGGTCTGTCAAATTTCGTCGAGTAAATGTCGAGGAGGCCAAATTTTCACGCGAGTTTTTGCCACTTCAAGAGCAATATATCTCTTATATTGTAAGATCCTGAAAAAGGGAAGATAGTTTTGGAAAGCGGAAGGTTTGCGCTTCCTGATGGTCTGTTTAGTTTTCTTCTACAGCTTTTTGGTTGAAGAGATAATTGCGTCGAGGATCTATCGAGGTCGGATCCGGCCACCTGGAAATCCGCTCCCTCATTCACCATTGCAAGTGTGACTCGTTGGCAACACTCGGAATGTGTCTAGAACAATATCTTTGAACGCAAACAATAAGAATAGGAGCAATCGTCATCATCCGATTTGGTATTGGTATAAGCCATGCATCCCTCCTCCACTCACAGTTGCAGAATCGATTGAAAGGTGTTATATGATGGGGACCTTCGAACGAAACTGTATTGTAGTAGACATAGTGTGTTGTGCTATTCCTGTAACCTAAAAAACAACTTCATTTGCCCAGCGCTTTTTCTTCACGGTTGTCGTTTTTCCGACAGGGTCCCTAACAACAGCGTCATTCTCTCGTGTCGCGACCAATACAAGTCCCGAAGATCTTGCTCGCATCGGCGGATGGGACCTTGGCCACGCAGAATGTGGATATTATAAGGGTCCACACACCCTCCAGGGGGGATTGTCACGCCAGAATGCTTTGAGGCAGCCAAGTGCTGCAGCCTGCCCCGGGTCTTACTGAGGCCCTTGCAACCCCCTTTGCTGATGACAATATTGACCGTATTGACCGTGATAAAGATATTGACGATTAAACGTGTTAATTATTGCTACATGACAGAACGCAAGGTTATTACTACTTTTATGACAGATATCTACAGACATATTAAGGCAACTAATATGACATACACGATAACACGGTTAATGAGACAGAGAGGAGAGAATGAGATGAAGAGGACTAAGAAAGGAGGATGAGAGAGAATGGCCGGATAGACTATTAACGAGGGGACTAACTGGAAGAAGGCATACTACCGGTCCGCCGGGCTTGAAGATGACATAAAGGCGGAGAGAAGAGAGCTGATGACTTAAGGCGTAAAGCTCACACGTTGTAGACTTCTCCGCAACCGGCTACTCGGGACGAACCATTCACAGCGACGACATGACGCAACACTGACGTGTCGAGGGCGCGCGGCGAGAGACGACAGACGTTAGCGTATTTTCTCACGCCGTTGGCGCCGGTCCATTTGAATCGTGAGAAAGCGTTCAATCGTAGCACTGGAGCGCAGTTTCCTTCCGGCGCATACCATAACAGATCCAGGTCGTACGTAAGTCACGACACTCCGGGCGCACAAGCGAGATGCGCCGATGGAAACAAGCGACGTTGACGTGACTGGAGGGGCAAGCCTACCGACCAAAAAGAGAATGACAAAAAAGGATACATCGAGAACATTAAAATAAGTGACTGAAATAAAATAACCGTGTAAACTTCAATGGGGTAAGTGACTTGAATAATAAGGAGAAAGATTACATAGTAAATGAGAGAACAAGAAATAAAATACAAAACACAACAAAAATATATCACAACTAACTGCAATGGCGGTGTTGACGGCAATAACGTTGAAGACAGCGTTGACGTTGACGATAACGTTGGCAGCGATGACGTTGCTGCATAGCACACTATCCACTTCGTAGAACCATCGACCACAAATTGACTTGCACGGCTTGACGTTGACTTGGCGTTAACGGCTTGATGTTGTGAGAGGAAAAATTTACCTACTGAGCGTGTTTTTACGCCAAGGGTCTTACGAAAGGTGCGAGAGAGAGATGGTGAGTCTCGCTAGGCCAATTTGGTAGGGGGGTCGAAAAGCTCCCAAATCGAAAGTGCACAATTTTGGAAACAGCGATCTCTCAACGCTGTATGGGGTAAGATCTAAATTCCCATACCCAGTCAGCAGGGTCATTGCAGGAAGTAGTGAAAATGAGACGATCTTCCGGTCGAACTAGAACCGTGGATGACGAATATAGTAGTTCTCGTACAGGACGTACATGGCGTCGAAGAATGATCGAGAATTTGAGCCGATGTCCCTTTCAAGATAGTGACTATGGGGACAAAGTGCTGGATGATGGTCGTTAGCGTCGCACACTCGGCATCTTATATCGCGACGACAATAGCCTGGCGCGTGAATATAGAGGCAGTAGAGGCAACGTCCTTCGGCAACTGCTCTCAGGGCTCTCTCAGTCAGACTTCTGATGGTGGAACAGTCTGAAGAATAATGGGCAGCGTGACAGAAGCTGCATGTGATAGTCGAAGTCGAACGTTCCGATCTTCTTTCAGAACTGCGTGAGGTTCGTCGTCTGGAACGCATGTCGACTCTGATTGGAGAAGAGCGACGAGAGTGGCTTCGTCGGGCAGTACGAGTAGTTCTTCTAGATTCGACAGATGGTGAACGAGCTCTAGTCGACAAAGTAACTGAATAGAGTGGCTCGTCTTGTGCTGGCGTCTGAGTAGATTGGCCAACCGTAGAGTAGGAAGGAATAGGAGTTTGGGTAGAAGAGGTAGCTGAAGACAAAGTAGGAATAGGTGAAGTAGCTGCGTGACGAACAGTTGGAATATCGTCGACCTGCATAGCTTCGGCAGGTGATAACTGCAGCATTGTCAAACCATGAAGACGTGCGATTGCCGAATTGATCTTCTTCAGATTGAGAATAGCTGTGGCTGTCTCTGCAGAAGCTGTCGCACAAAGTAGCTTGATATCTGCAAACGTAACAGCGTAATAGTTCAGAATATCGACAAATCGCTTATTATCCTCGATGGGGTTGAGGACTCGAGAAATGATCAGATCAGTGAGGGTATTCCTGTGCGTCTGGATGTTGTAGAACAGCGTCAGATACTGCTCGTATAGCTGGACAAGTTGTTGCTCCGATTTCCAATATTCAGGGTGTCCGGCCAAGTCGTTCGTAAGCTGTCGCATCTTTTCATTGGCCGAATGGAGTCCTTTGTAGGCCTGCACGATTAAACAGATGGAATATTCCTGAGCAGGCGGATAGTCGATGTCTCCTGGAGTCGGCACAATGGATTCTTCAACAATCCAATCGCGAAGTGTGGCGTAAAACGCGTGTCGTAGAAAAGCATCTACCATGACGAGATCTCTTGTAGCGAGCTGCTCGATGCTGAACGTATAGTCGAAGTTGGCTGCAATGGTCAGCGACTGAGCAATCTGCAATGATAGCCTTTCTGATGGTGGAAGGCTCTGATCCTGAGAAAGGTCATCAGCTGCAAGCGAAACATCCGAAACATCGAAATTGCCTTTCGCGAATTCAGAAATGATTTCCTGGGGCGTCCGAATCCGAGTAGGACGACGGGATGGTGCAGCATTCGTCGGATCAGTATGTCGCGGGTGGAACATGGGGCGATAGCCAACTTGATTCGAAGGAACAGCATGAGAAATTCCTTGCAACTGGGCAATAGCAGACAGCAATAAAGGATCATAATCCCGAGAAGATGCTGACGACATGGTACAAGAGACTGAAGACGTTGTAATGGTAGGCCTTACTTGCATCGTCGAAGTAGTCGTGGATGGAGTGGTGTCCATTGATGTTGTCGTTGACGCATCCATCCGTTCCATAACGTCGTAATCGATATTGAACGTGAGCTGGCAGTACTCTGCTTATCTGAAGTGGAAAACTTGAGTGGCAGAGCACCGTAAATGAAAAAAGTTGTCACGTTGTATCGATAAACGATGATGAACAACAAATTGAAATCCTTGGGCACGGCTGCAAGATGTAAATTGGCACGGCAGCACGATTTGCCTGATTCAGGGTTGATACTGTAGTCGTAGGCGCTGGAGCGCAGATGTTGTAGATAAGACGGGGTGCGCTGGGCGCCAACAGGGGTATCGATCAATGATGGAATTAACTGCGTTGAAGACGAAAATAGGATATGCCTCAAAAGGCATAGAAACGGTGTGGCGTTGTCAATTATTGGACTGCTCGGGTTGTCTCGGCTTTATATAGCGATGGGTGGACTTAGCTGTCCTCGTCGGCTGGATACGGCTGGGACTCGAGCTGGTAGTATCCTGAGGTGGTGCTGGCGCGCTAATCTCGAGAGGGTAGAGATGGTTGATCGACCTCTTGACATGATTACCGTTAGGTAAGCGGATAGTAGCGCTTCTGGGCACACGGTCTGACGTATAACGAATATGTGTTATGACCGCTGGTGTCCATTGTCCACGAGGTAGCTGCTTGTCGCCGAGTAAGACAACTTCTCCGAGATATGGTTGACGTGAAGTTGTTCGTCCTTGTCGAATACGAGGTGTGTGTCGTTGGGCAAGGGCGTTAAGGTATTCCACGGACCAAGCATTCCAAAAATGGTCAAGAATTGACAACGTAGACATATACCATTGAACGAGCTGATGTTGAGTTGCGCTCGTATTGAGGTGTATCCTGGAGTTCCAACTGAAGTTGAACTTGGGGTGAGATGAAGTCTATAGGACGTAAGAATTATAGGCGACTTCACGGTATCCGATATGGAGGTGAGAGGTCGCGAATTGACGATAGCTTCTATCTCACAGATAATCGTGTGGAACTGCTGTAGTGGAATGGAGGAGTGTCCAATCGACTTCCGAAATGAGGATTTGACGAGTCCAACTAGTCGTTCATAAAATCCTCCTTGCCACGGAGATAGTGGCGTAATGAACTTCCATTGAATATGACGGCTGGATGAATAGTTGGAGATAAGTTCTTGCAGAGTATGGTCTGCAGCACAAAAGGTGGTAGCATTGTCGCTCACGATGAGGTCTGGAGAGCCTCTTCGGGCGATGAATCGTCGAAGTGCTAACAGAAACTCTTGGGCAGTATTGTCCAATACGATCTCCAAATGGATAGCTCTGGTTGACATACAGGTGAACAGAGAAATCCATAGCTTGGACGAGGTGGTAAAGGTGTCCTTGTATCGAAAAGGACCAAGGTAATCCAAACCGATATTCTGGAAAGGTCGTGATCTTCGAACTCTTCTCCGGTGGAAGACTAGGCATTTCCGGGTATCGATAGGGCAATCCATTCGTCTTCTTGCAGATAACGCAAAGTCGTAAGATTTTGGCCACGGTGTTCCTGAAGATGGAATATAGTAGGAACGTCGAAGTGTGGCAATAGTGGCATGAACTCCCGAATGGAATTGGGAAACATGGACATGGCGTACAATAAGGGTGGTTAAGGGATGAGACGGAATTAGAAGTACAGCTGAAGACGATGAACTGTATGCATGCTCCATGCGATGCGGACAACGAATAAGTCCGTCTGACGAACGGTGGGCATTGAATCGATGGAGTGGCATACGGTTAAGAAGCATTTCGCTTTCTCGGTAATGTTCCTTGAGAAGGAGAGTTTCGGCAGCAGTGTATTCTGAGGCAGAGATATCCTTACTCAGGCGGAACTGTGTCGCATCAAAGATGTTCAGAGTAGCCTTGATCTTGTTGGCTAAATGTGCGACAAACTTGAGTGCATAGACTGTGGATCGAACTAGTCTATTGTACCGGCTGGTCGTTCGAAAGCGAAGCGGTGAGATGTACTGAGGTGATTCCGACACCGCAAGTGCTTGATATTCGTCTTGTACTTCATCGTCGTTCGCTGGTGGTTCTGCGAAATCGTGACGTCCTGGCCATTGTGAAGTTGGCAAACGCAGGAATGAAGGTCCTGTCCACCAAATGTGGTCCTTAGCAGAACTGGACGAAATTCCACGTGACGCACAATCAGCAGGATTGTCACCGGACTGGACGTAATAGAATTGTACTGGGATACATGCGGAGCGTAAATGTTCCGTGATGGCTTGAATCTCCGTTATTCTGTTCCTGACAAACGTGCGGAGTTGGCGCTTCGAATGTATCCAATGTAGAACTATCTGCGAGTCCGAAAACACGTGTACAGCTGTTATCTTGAGGTGTAGCTGTGTATGGACAAAACGGACAAGTCGCAGACTGATCAGCATGGCTAATAATTCCATACGTGGCATGGTGATCGATTTACGCGGTCCAAGTAAGGATTTAGCCATAAGAAGATGAATCGTCGGTGATGAACTGGTACGGCAAAGGAGATATACGCAAGATGCGTACAGGCGTTTAGAAGCATCTCCAAAGACGCAAAGTTCATACTCTATCGTCGAATCGGATCGTGGTACAAGGCAACGAGGAACTGATGGAATAGGAATGGTAAGGTCCTCGGCAAGCTGGTTCCAACGAGCAACATCTGCGGCCTCAAACGGATCATCCCACTGGTAGGATTTGGCCCACATGTCTTGCAAGAAGATCTTAAACGGTGCAAGAAAGGGCGATAAAAGGCCTAAGGGATCGAACGTAGAGGCAAATGCTCTGAGCGCGGTACGCTTCGAATTGACTGTCTTCTTGATCGTCTTAACCGGAACACGGAGGGTATCCTTGACAATGTTCCATTGGAGTCCTAACAAGGGGACTGAAGAGGAATATGCCATACGATCGCGAGTACTGATGGCATCGTTGACGTAGGAAGAATTCGACAGGAATTGGCGTAGATTCATGTTCATAGAAACGAACAACGCTTTGGCATCCTGGTACTTTCGTATCGCTTCTTCCTCAACGGATGCTCCCAATACGATATTGTCGACGTAGGTGTTATCCTCAATCTCCTTGTTCAGTTTCGATGATGGATCACGACGTAAATAATGCAGTATAGAAGCTGCAAGCAGAAATGGTGACGCCGTTATACCGAATGGAACTCTTGTAAATCGGAATATCCTGAGGTTAGTCTCTGACGGCGGTAGATTCGGATCCATTAGCCATAGGAATCGTGTGGCATCTCTTTGACTAAGTTGAAGTCTAATTTGTAGGAAGGCTTTTTCTACATCGGCTATAAGAAGAATTGGGCTAAGACGGGAACGAAGAAGAATTACCAACAAGGTCCGGAAGGATGGATGGACCGGAATGGAGACAATCGTTAAGGCTAGGGGCTCCTTTGTAATGAGAGGAAGCGTCGAAGACAACTCTAAGCTTGGTTGTAGCTGACGACTCTTTGATTACTGCTTGGTGAGGAATATAGTAGACTCTGTGGTCGTCGAAATGATGTTCATCGACTTCCTCGATTATTCCTTTGTCCAGGTAGTCGTCGATCGTCGAAGCATAGAGTTTCCATAGATCCGGTTTGATGACGAGGGATCTGTACTGACTTTCCAAACGCTTCAATGCAAGGAGCTTATTATCAGCTAGTCTTGGATGTGAGGTCCTCCACGGAAATTGCACATATAAGTGTCCATCAATCTCTTGCACGGTATCTTGAAATCGTTGGAGTATTCGGGCATCTTCTTCTTGGTCAAGGGAGGGATCTGGATCATCTGTGATACCGATGACGTCTAGATGGTCAAAACGGGAAACGGGATCGGCATCCTCATAGGATGAAGCAGAGGGGGAAATAGGGGTTTCAGTGGGAAATTGTTGTAGGAAAGCCACGAAAAAATTTTGATCCAGAAATGGTTGGACCGAAACGCGTGTGACAGAGGACTAAGCCTGATGGCAATTGCTGAGGACAATCCGATGTAACGATATCCCAGAAATAGTCGATTCCGATCAAGATATCTGGTGTAACAGTGCGGCTCACGGTGAGAGAATCGAGCCGAATATCGAGCGACTGAAGGAATTCTTTGTCCTGTTGTGAAAGTCGGACAGGTGAGCATGGAGTTGTAAGTTGCTCTTTGGTACGCAGAATAAGTTGAAGTTTTCTTCCTTGGTCGTCGATAAGTCGGACATCTGCCATACCCGATGGCTCTGTTGTACTTATTGCTCCGAATGAAACGGTCGTAAGCGGAGTAATATGTGAAACCTCGATATGGAATTTAGTGACAGCATCCTGTGAAACGAAACTTCTTTGTGCACCAGTGTCGAGGAGAAGGATTACTGGAACAGGAGTCTTCTTCTGCGCATCGACAATGGAGGCTTCTACTGTCATGAGGCTGGAAAAGGTGGAATCGTTCATGGCAGTAGAAACTTGCGTCTCAGACGGTCTTTCAGATGGCGTATGAGTTCGTCGTATTCGTCGTCTGAGTTCGTCGCAACATAAACAGGAGAATCCTGATGTGAAGTACGGTCTCGTCTATTAGCGTCTCTGTGAGGAGAGATATCTTCACGTACTGGAGATCTGAAGCGAACAGTATGGTGTTGCGAACGTTCAGTCCTGTATGACCTTCCATGACGCGATGTTGGACTTCTGTCATAGGAATGTCTTGAGGAATAGGGACTAGAACGGAATGGTGAACGCGATGATCTCCTTTCGCTGGATGGACTTCTCATGTAACTACGTGACGAGCTCCTCGAGGTAGAGCGAGAACGACTTGATTGATAATTCCTTCCTCGAACGGGGGAGTAGGAATTCCTTCTGCTGGAGTGAGTGCAAAGAAGGCGATGGTGAGAACCGTTGCAACGAGGACAATTGGAACGGTCACAGGTACTGCTGACATGTCCTTGTCGAAGGCATTTCCAACACAGACGTAGGGCATTGACAACAGCGCGACGACACATTGGAAACATGTGATAATGGCAGCGTGTTGAGGCATGATTACGTGAATAGCAGAAACAACACGTGCTTGGGTCGTACCAAGGCTCCGGTGATGGTGTTCTGGAGCGGGTCGTGGCAACAGGATTGATATTGAATTCTGAAGAAGGTTTGACTGGATTGTAGTCGTCCAACTTCTCGTATTCCTCGATAACTTCGTTCAATCCATCAAGAAGTTCTGGCAGCGTCCATGTCTTGCCTGATCGATGTTCCATCTTATTCACTTCCAGCTGGGTTTCCTTCGGGAACTTCTTCTTGATCAACTTCATGAGAGCCAAAGAAGTCGTGGTGTCTTCGTAACGGTTGAGTTGCAAGATAAACGACTGGATCTGGCAAAGGGTGTCACGTTGATTTGATGATGCTGAAGACGATGGTGGTAACTGCTCTAACTTGTGGTGGAATAGATGGTGGGTGAACTGTGGACGATCATATCGTCTCCTGAGCGCTTGGATGGCCAAATGATAATTGTCGGATTTCGAGGGATCGTATCCTTGAATTATCAACGCAGCGCTTCCTTTGAGCGAGTTCGTCAAATAGATGAATTTCGTAGCCACCGAAAGAGCATCGTTGTCGTGAACAGCCGTTCGGAACCTGCACCAGAAGTCGTTAAATTGTGCAACGTCTCCGTCAAACGTGGGTAGCTCTACACGACGAAGTTGAACCGGTTGCAACATAGACACATCTGCATCGTTCGATGGAGTCGCAGATGGTACGTGTCGAGGAGAGTCCTGTCCTTCATGCGGTAACGAATCACTTGTGGGACGTGGTGATTCTGCAACAGCCAGAGTAGCTGTAGACGCAATCATCTCCTTGTTGAGCTGCGATAAAAGTGAAGTCTGGATGTTCTGGTCCATAAGTAGTTCAGTGTCGAGGGCCGTGATCTTATTCTGTGCTTCGTCGATAATCCTGTCTCCTTGCTGCTCTGTCCAGAATTGATCGATATCGGCATTCATTTCCTCGTGATCTTTATGAGTCTGAACGTAGAACAGCACGGACTGGTAGCGTGATTTAAGTGTCGTAAGTGCTTTCTCAATTCCTGCTTTAGCCGTCGTGATGGCTTCCTTGCGACGTGTGATGGTACGCAAGTTGAATTCTCCGGCGTCGCATTCGTGTCGATAGGCGACAAATAACTGGAATCGAACACAGAAAGCAGCTTAGAAAGCATACCAATTGCAGTAGTTATTCTCGACTTGTGTCCTTGCAGTGTAGACATAGCGAACAGCGTACTTGAGAGTAGTTGAGCACAGCCTACAAGGCAGGATCTGGGAATACTGCAGAACTGCAACAGACAGAATCGACGTAATCATCACACGCACGGCACTGTATGGACCATCGAATAACTTCACTTGTCGATATTGACACGCTGACGACAGAGGGGAAAGGAAAGGGGGGAAAGGAGTAAAATGAGAGAAAGGATAGAGAGAGTGACAAAATGAGAAATGAAGCAAAGGGGTGAAGAGGCTGAACATGTGCCAAAAAAGACATACTGGGACGACAAAGAGTGGGGGAGAGAAAGAGAGAGGAAGTGGATAAAGCATGCGAATAATAAACAGACAGCTAATGTGAGGAACGTTGAGTCCTGGGGAGACGCCACGGTCTAGCGCATGCAAATACGCGGTTTGGGCCAACATGAAGACTTACATGACATCCAATGCTCGTAGTGGCCTTGGCTTAGCTCACTGCGCCGCAACAGGCTAGCCAGGAGCTCCGCGCATACAACTGGTTCCTGTACTATTGGCGGGGCCGCACTCCACCAAGGGCACCCATGCATACCCAAGCTGCGATATTTGCAGGGCGCGTAAGGATCCCGCACTGCTTTCCCAAGGCGCCTCCCGAACAGTGCGACCTGTTAGGGTACTGAGGGGACCCCTGCCACTGGTCCCGACAGTAACACTGGACGGGCAATGGGATGAGGTATTGGGACCCAGTTGTGGGCAATGGGACGCGTTACCCACGCGAGATGCCTGTTGAAAATGCGCTTGTGAACCCACTGTGTTAACCGAAAAATAGTTAACTGCGCACAACGACGCTTACATTTTAAAGGGAGGAGGATGATGCAATGCAGTGTTTGACCCTGGGCGCGACGAGAAGGTCCGATCGCAACAGCCATGGCCGTCTTTCGACGACGATGACTGCGGCCCGATGCACCAATTCTGTCGCGACCAAGTCCCGAAGATCTTGCTCGCATCGGCGGATGGGACCTTGGCCACGCAGAATGTGGATATTATAAGGGTCCACACACCCTCCAGGGGGGATTGTCACGCCAGAATGCTTTGAGGCAGCCAAGTGCTGCAGCCTGCCCCGGGTCTTACTGAGGCCCTTACAACCCCCTTTGCTGATGACAATATTGACCGTATTGACCGTGATAAAGATATTGACGATAAACGTGTTAATTATTGCTACATGACAGAACGCAAGATTATTACTACTTTTATGACAGATATCTACAGACATATTAAGGCAACTAATATGACATACACGATAACACGGTTAATGAGACAGAGAGAGAGAATGAGATGAAGAGGACTAAGAAAGGAGGATGAGAGAGAATGGCCGGATAGACTATTAACGTGGGGACTAACTGGAAAAGGCATACTACCGGTCCGCCGGGCTTGAAGATGACATAAAGGCGGAGAGAAGAGAGCTGATGACTTAAGGCGTAAAGCTCACACGTTGTAGACTTCTCCGCAACCGGCTACTCGGGACGAACCATTCACAGCGACGACATGATGCAACTCTGGTGACGTGTCGAGGGCGCGCGGCGAGAGAGACGACAGACGTTAGCGTATTTTCTCACGCCGTTGGCGCCGGTCCGTTTGAATCGTGAGAAAGCATTCAATCGTAGCACTGGAGCGCGGTTTCCTTCCGGCGCATGCCATAACAGATGTCCAGGTCGTACGTAAGTCACGACAATGCCTTTATCTACTGCTATCCGTGCATTTAAATATTGTAACCGTTGTTAAATATCACTGACTCAAAAATCCATGAAGATCGCCATAAAGTGGATCAGTAGCACTTACACGATGATCCAAAATATCTCTTATGGTGGTGTTCCCTTTGCCATTTTTGCTGAATTCAGGCCAAAATGTGGACACCTAAAAGACAACAAACGGAAAATGTTCATTTGATTCGGAATGAAGCGTTTCTACTTGGATTGTAACGTGCTCCACCACAGCATAAATCATACCGACTACGCTAGTCGCTTCACCACGGCTCTTAGCCCCTCGGTGGTTCATGCTGATCGAGGCTAGCGTCAAGTGCGACAGGCGTGCACTTACGCAACACTTGTGCGTTCCAGTTATAATTGAAAGAGGAATTGCGACGAGAAAGCAGCCCAAAGTGTGAAGTGGTCAGTGCGTCCAGAATGGAACACCGTCATAAACCGAGCACTCTCCGAAAACCCTCTGCTGAGCGTATTCCGCATTGATGTGCACTCTCATCAGCATGCCACCCTCCTTCATCGTCGCTCTATTGAACGGCTAGTGAACCGCGAGAAAAGCTTAACCATCGATTCGCCCTTAAGGGGGAGGGTTTGCCCTTAAGGGCATCTTTCGCTGCGGATGCCTGGGGTCGCCTCAGTGAGAAGTCATCACTGTCTTTCTACTAATGATCCCCTTCTCAACCTTTCATCGCGGAATTCCTCTTTTAGTACCAAACGCACCATATCCCAACTTCACCGTTCCTCCTTCGCTCTCTGTCCACTCTTGTTGTTTTTTTGAAATTTGATTGGAACCTAATGAAAATGACTTCCATTCTCTTCGTCTTCTCATCTGCTTACCAACTGAAAGACTAGTACCGTGATATCGTAAGGTTGCTGTTGTAATCCAACGTAAGAGGTACGACTCAACCCGCAATGAAATGAAAAAAATCCACGAAACAGGAAAGAATGCCTCCCACTTGGCCTTTACGAACAGGCGTGGACAAGAAAGAACCAAACAGACAGTACTTTAG
Organism: Ostertagia ostertagi; assembly: GCA_036418205.1. Classification (NCBI taxonomy): domain Eukaryota; kingdom Metazoa; phylum Nematoda; class Chromadorea; order Rhabditida; family Trichostrongylidae; genus Ostertagia; species Ostertagia ostertagi. Next base: position 2,531 of record MU883839.1, on the reverse strand, counting down.
AGAGAACGAGGCGGTGAGAAAGGCATTCACCACCAAGTACATCATCGCATCGGTAATAATAAAATACACACAATACATTCCAGTCTCAATTTGCAAGGCGGTAGCGGCCTTGTCGGGCACTTCAACGGGCTGCTAGGCACGGAAACGGTGCTGTTCATCACTTTGTTCTCACGTCTCCCCTTTCTGCTCACACACTGCATCACCTTAGTATTTTATCGGAACTATCTCTTTGAGCATTTCAAACGCCACACTTCATAGCGCTTCTGGTCGAGACTCATGATAAATAAATAAAGCTATAATAGCTATAAAATTCTCACCTTCTCATCGTAATGCAGTAGTCCTCGGCCGGCAAGAATTGCTGACGTCAGGGCTGCCCAGATCTTAGTGGTTGAGTAGGCGATTGCCATTGTGTCCTCACTCCATGGTTGGTTCTTTTCTCTGGAAAAAACTTCCGTTGGGCAGCGATGAGAATGGGTGCGCTTCAAAATGATCAGAATCACAAGTAATCGTACTGTATTTTGCTCTCAGACTTTATTATACGTCAAATGCTCTTCCAGTTTTCCCTAGGCGGACCTAGAAGTGACGATGACTTGAAATTAGCAGTTTGGTTAGGTTAGCTCAGCTATAAATTCACAACTCAAGCCTATAATTTAATTCAAGTTAGCTAAGGGACGAGTGTTGCTACACAGCAAACGAGGCCGACCCAAGCTGAAAATGAACACTGATTTACCGGACATAATTTGGCCCTTTCTATTTTTTGAAACCTCGTTGCTTGCAAAAAATCTACCAATAAAATTGAGAGTTGCAGTTAAAACGAGAGATTACGATGAAGTGTGTGTGCAAGCATGGAACCACATGCACCAGTGGCAGCAGAAGTCAGGGCCTAAGGAAATGAGATGTGGCCCTTTTGTGGCCGAAGGCTTCCTTTCAGCCCCCATGGGCTGCCAATCTTCTCCTGTGCTCCGCCTACGCAACTCACATGATTGCTACACATCCACTTGGATGGTATTCACTTTCGACTGCGCATACGTATAATGTTCCCATGAATCTGACAATCGAATGAGTCTACGGCTATCAGCATAACATGTGCAAACGACCTCCTAATTTGTTGCTAGCTCGTCCATTATCGGAGGTCAACGGGCAAAGAAAGGGGCTCCATTTTGCGCCGTTCTCGACGGATTTCTTTCGCTATTTTTCGCCACCAGGGCATTCATCATCTTGCTGTAATCCCTCGCTCTAAATAAATTACTCCGAGTAAAAAATAAGTGATACCTGTTAGCATAACCTCCGAACAAATGAACAACAACTTTTCCTCGGTGGAGGACTGCTAGCGCAGCGCCTTCGTTGTCTTGTTGTATCATAGCGCTTAAAATTACCAGTCATTATCGGTTTTTCGCAAAGAAACTCACTCACCTGAATTTCTCGCGAACATGTTCGAAGCTCGGATGGACCTTTCCATGCAATATGACTGTTCGTTTCCTTGAAAATCTCCACCACAGCACAAGCGGTACAGCGATCACGAGAAGAACTTGCCAAAACATACCAGAAAAGCCTTTTTCTAGAAAACCATTATTTCAAAAAGGAATGTGAGTCCTGTGAACGATGTATACATGCAATCAGGAAAGAAGAGCGAGAGCCTATTGAGTTGTTTTTGTTTTGCCCATTCACCGCTATTTTCAGGAAAATCCATGCAATTACATAATAAATAGGGTCATATAGTTTACCCAGTTACCGATTTTGTCTAAGAGTGAGCCAACCATAAGGGATGGCGCTGGTTAGCATGTTGCACCTTGATTTGCGGAAACGCTAAACATTTTCCAACACTCTGAAGAATTCACTGAAAGGATTTTACCCCCCCCCCCGCCCCCTCAAACCGAAAGTACCGGAGTCAATTCCATTATACGAAATCGCCTAACTACATCCAGACTTCTTAGGACGGCGAGAGTTGGTCTGTACAACAGCAAGTCATCAAGTCATCGTATGAAGCAAATACACATATGTTTCTCCACATTTCTGGTTTAAAGTCAAGTGCGTGGCTCATTAGAAAGAGCTGAATTACCCTGAAGCAAGCCATCCTTTTGCCCAGGAGAACATGAGCGCGAACGCCAGCTTAGGTCTTTCATGATCGCAATTCTTGACTGAATTTCAGAGGAAACCCCTCTACGATTTAGAACGAAGTCGAATATATGGCGCTAAACAAGGGGAATTGACAAATCGCTAAATTTTGCATATCACATTTTTGTTGGAGTTATCTTAGCAGTTAATAGTAACAGTCTGAAAATAATGCAGTGACAAATTTACGAAGAAGGTCAACTAATATAAAAGAAATGAATAATAAAATAATATTTTGTTATCTATCTCTGCACGGATGGGATATTGCGCTTTGTCTTTCAAATGGATTGCTCTGTAATTTGCGGAAACGCTCCAAATTTTCCAACATTCTGAAGAATTCATTGAGAGGATTTTACAGAGGACGCAATAATCGTGGGAACTGATAAAAAGGAGCCGAGCAAGGAAATGTCGATGAAGTG
>MU883838.1:0-10427 GCA_036418205.1 Ostertagia ostertagi | reverse complement strand
CGAAGCAACTTTCGCTGCAGGAACTCCAAGTCCACTCATGGGGCGGTATTCAATCCTTCCCCCAGTGGGATATCCTGATTCAATCCTCCGGGGGGACAGAAAAGGGTGCGTCATAGGGTTTACGGACTACTTGAACTTTCTTCTATGGTCCTGCCACGAATGGCGGAGAGCACAGACATTAGAGAACGGCGCCTGGCTCGGCTCCAAATCCCAAGGAAGGAGGTGAGAGCCCTAGGACTAAGCCTTGTAGGAGGGAGGGACTTCGAGGTGGGTGAGCCAACTACAGTGTGGCAAAAGTTTGAATGTGTGAGATCACAGTGGTCATGAGCCGCTGATAAGGTGAGAGAGCGCAGACGAAAGATGGATCTGAGGCGGCTTAAAGGACCGGGTTGCAAGTAGTCCGTCAATCGCGTCATAGGACCTACCATGCCTCTGTGTTTCTACCTGCCAGACAGTTAGAGCAGCGCGACCCCTCAGGGAAGAGTGCTTCATCAGTGGAGGGTAGTCGCGCTGCTCTAACTGTCTGGCAGGTAGAAACACAGAGGTATGCTAGGTCCTATGACGCAACCCTTTTTTGTCCCCCAGAGGATTGAATCAGAGGAGGGGGATATATCCCCCTGGGGGAAGGATTGAATACCGCCCCATGATCAGCTGTGGACCTATTCCTGCTCGGACCAGACTTCATATATGGGATGATGGAAGTTTTGATAAGAATAAACAACGATGTTACGGCACGAAACCTTCCGGAAGAAAATTACCTAAGAAGGATGGGAAGACAGCGTCGATCTTGAGTGGAAAAATGAATATCAAAAGTATAAAGCATAGCAATAATCTTGCCCTTCTTGCATAGCGCCACACATTTCACTTCCATTCCGAATCGCAGTAAAATTTTCAAAGCGATTTAACTAAAAAATAAATTGGGGAGGGGGTAAGTATATGTAAGAAAGGGTCAAGCCGACATGCGAGTCACTACTTTTATCCTCCCAGACAATTTCGGTACCAATAAGTCGACTTCGGAGGGATGGAAGGCTTGGTTGGCCCGGGCGACTCACGACCCAGGATTCTGATTCCTTGGACCGCTGCGCGTGGCTAAGCGCGTCAGTTGCCACTACACTCACGCCGCCCCTGGAGAAAAATTGATAAAAATTATGCCCTGTCCCAGAATGTTCAATCACAGCGTGGTTTTAGAGCAACTTTATCGGAATAATGGAATACTAGAAACGGGGGTGGCTCATAAAAAAGCATCTGTTGCGCTTCAGCCAGGCTTCTACGTAAACAAATTATGGACAAACACGTTGCGTCCTCAGACATGCACAGCGTGCTGAGCTCCCGGAAAAATTTTTCAAAATCGTCCCTAGCACTTAATTACAATTGCTGACTTTTCCCTCAGGAATGAAATGCGGAATATCAATTACATCTTCGTATTCCCGATAACCGCGATAATTTTGCGAAAAAGAAATATTTAAAGTGAACGTTCGCGTCACCCAACTCTGCAATCGCGCCGTTAATGAAGAAGATGCTAGAGAGGAGAAACCCGTGGACATTAGCCCCAGAAGGTAAGTAAAAAAAAAGACAGGACTCCCTAACAAGCAAAGTAGCCCGCCTCCACGGCGTCACATCATTCCTAATCCAAAGCACTGCGAAAAAACACGCGCGACGGAAATAGTTATGAAATAATTAACGAATAATATTCTCACGCATCTAAGCTTAGCAAGTACTTGAGTGATTGGTCTTTCATACTGAAGCAATGGCTCAGAAGCAAATTTCACAAATGCCTGATCTGAACCTTATTTACGATTATGAAACTTGCAGCGGAAACACACTGAATCACCATAAACTCAAAGATTACTCATTACCTCGAATAAATCAGAAGAGCGCGTCTTCATCGAATAGAAGCGAAGTTACGCTCCCATGGGCTAACTCCCATATTCGATGAAGACGAAATTGACGCGGCCACTCCGGAAGCTATGCACTTTCTAATTCTCACAAACACATCAACCAAGAGAGAAAAGAAGACGAAAAAACACGTTGCGAGAAAAACCTCTTAATTAGCAACATTTTAGACCAAACACACTATTATCTCTTCTATGCCCTATCATCATGACTTTTATAGTAACAAGAAGAACTCTATCTCAATAGTTGCGAGTGTAAATTTGGCATGATAATAGAAAGAGAACTCGAAAGGCCAAGGGTGGAGTTGTGGCGCTCCGTTGTTTATGCAAAGGAAATGAGCTCAAGAGATGCTATGGCTCATGTGCCTCCCACACCCCTACGTGCTCCGGACCACCCGCTCCATCAATAGTGAGATCCGCTCCCGCCTCAGAGCAGGACTTTGCTGCCTTTCACCTTGCCCCCACGTCTCTTCGTCTCTCGTACGCAGCATTGGAGTCGGCAGAGCCTCAATTGGTATTGGCCAGCTGCCTCTGACGCACACGCGTCACTCTCACATAAATAAACGAGAAAAGCCTCTTCTCAAGATGACGTTGTTCTCGGCATCTATCAAACGAACACGGGCCTCGGCAAACCAACGCTGCCACAGCTTTCGAGTCAACCCACCAATACTAACAATAGAGTATTACTGAGTGTATAAAAAACTGACTGCAAGTGGAGTGTTTAATGTCTTACTCTCCACACCCATCAAGTAGCTTGAGACAAGTCTTTAGTAAACAACCAAAACAACGATTGAGGCGTAAAAAAAGAAGTGGTTAACACAGAGGCCACAAAGACAGCCATTTTTTCTCACAACTGGCCTCGGTTGAGGTTGAGTTATCCGAGAACCATTAACTGAACCTCAGAAAGTGAATAGCGGTATTTGGAAACTCAAAAAAGAAAGAAAAGCAGTGGTTTGAATGTAAAATAGAGGGATGTTAATAAGTATATTGATATTAATTATCATAATTCAGATTCATGCATTAATTGAAAAGCAAAACCATAACTAAAAAAAGAAGAAACTTGCTCTAAACGCGCAAATCCTCCAATCCTGCATAATGCCCATTGCTTCCTAAATGAATTGATCGATGCTGAACTATGCACGTGTGTTGGTGAGCGCTGTACTGTTCACAATCGATATAATGAGGGGTTTTTCAATCCATTTTGTACTTACTGCCTTTGTGAGCGGAGTATTAGGGCGGTTTTTGTTGAGCAACGTCACCTCGTTGTTCGCCGACGTTGTGCGAGGCAGCTAACCACCAATTATATGTAAGCTATCAGAGTAGCGTTCAAAGATGACCACCAACAAGTAAACAGTGTGACTAGTGAATCAGACGTCGCAATAATTGAGCTTGCCTCATATTGCGCATGTGAATTGGTACATACGATTGAAATAGTCCGTCACAAAAAAATTAGAGGAATCACTCCTCAATAGATTCAATTCGTCATATCAAAATGCCGCTTATTTGAGCACCTCATACACAAATGAGGACCATGACATTAGGAATATGGAATGAAAACCCCCAAGTGTGCCAGAGGTAGTCCACTCACCTTCTTTTCTTCTTTCCTCATACTCTTCTGTAAAATTTACTAGGTAATATGTACTAGCAAATTGTAAAATACTCAACATCGATTTCGAGGTCTCCTTGCAACAAAGGGCAGCGACCTAAAGCTTCCACTACTTTTTTGAGAAGTTCTATAAAATTTTCAATCATATAACGCATGTGATCTTGTAAAATCTTGGAAAAAAATTCTGCACCACTTAATTAATACTTAATTAATACATAATTAATACTTTAATTTCCTTTTTCTCTAGAACATGCTTCAGAGAAAAATATGAGCTGTTTGCACGCATTGGTAGACAAAAGCATCATAGACAGCAACTATCACAGAAAATACGAAGAAACTTCAACCAATTTTCAATCTATTATCCATATTATAGTGCACTACACATACGTTCATAGTCATTACTTCACAATAGCGACCAACACCGTCCACAAAACGTTCAGATGTCGGTCAGGCTCTACGATTGCATCGCGCGATGCAGTCGCTCTTCTGCCAGATGTAACACCAAGCGACGGCGATTGGGCCAATCGCTCCGAGGTGGAGCGCGAGAACATTCACGCCGCACGACGACGAATACAGTGCGTACCAAAAGTATGTGGACACCCTGGAATCGATTCTCAGGGGTCAGCTAAAGGCTTTTATGTCATGAAACCTTCCACCATTCAACTCCTAGTGGTCGATAACCTACAATGATATTTTCGGCAAAAGATTTCGTTCTAACTTAGCGAACTATTTTTCATGGAAAGTTTTTTCTTTGTATCAAAATTATGTGGACACTTTTTGAAAAACGGCAATATCTTCAGAATCTGAAATCGGTAGGCCTACCAAAGTTTCTAGTAAGTTGAGCCATTCTGTTTGGCATGCTATGAACCGGGTCTGGATACATGTCTTGCAGATCTGTTCCCAACTAGCAAATTTCACCGACGTGTTAGGTCACTTGTGATATTACTCTTTTGTTCAATGACGTAGAGACCGTGAACCAGGATACCTCTAGGTTTTCGAAAAGGATGAAGTCTGAGGAATACGCTAGCCGACTTGCCAATCGAAGTAATTGTGTTTAGCATTTTTTCAAATGGAATGGCGTCAGGGATTTTTCCTGCAGAACAAGTGATTTGCGACAATGACCTTTCGGAAAAGGTTGTAGCCGGGACTCAAGCACCTCATTATAATCCTAGATGTCTACCTAACATGTTGGCAAGCCCAACTCCAATGTCCACCTCCTTTTGGAACCACCCCAGACCTTTGATGAACATCTTCCAGATTGTCTCTTCGAGCACTTCTGCGTGTCCCAAAAACCACAAGGCCCACCCGAATAGTGAGGAATAAGCTTCTTTCTGCCAGTCGAGTTGGTCTATGAGAGAAATTTCCACAGAAAGTCTTTTATACTAATTTTACCATTTCCACGAAAGCACTGTCTGTGTGGGTTCAAAGTATCATGTTGTGATCCTTTTTTGAGTGGGAATTCCAACCTTGCCAACCTGAATTCGCATTCATATACAAAGCCTTCTTCACCTTCTTTCGTGTCTTGTGATCAATTGATTGAATGAGACACCGGATTGGTCTTTTTTAAGATCGGGAAGATCATTTATGCGTAAAGTTGAGTAGTACGAAAAGAATAATTTGAGAAAATTAAGGCTATTCTTCTGCTGTTTTGAACAAGTAGCGATTGAGAACAACCCTCAGTCAAGGTCGAGAGCTTAGCATCAGGATTTCGGATTTCTCTCCAAACCTACGAGGACGCATGACTGGTTGACGTGCTATTTCGCAATAGGAAGGTTCAGAAGCATGGGGATCCCATTTCTGTGCTCGGTCTTCTTCAGAAAAACGCTTGCCGTGAAGAGGAATGATGCCAGAATAAGTAACGAAAGGAGAAGTAAAAATAGGTTAGGAAATCGATGCAAAAACTTCATCTGCCTCAGGGTGTCCACATAATTTTGATACAAAGAAAAAACTTTCCATGAAAAATAGTTCGCTAAGTTAGAACGAAATCTTTTGCCGAGAATGTCATTGTAGGTTATCGACCACTAGGAGTTGATGGTGAAGGTTTCATAACACAAAAAGCCTTTAGCTGACTCCTGAGAATCGATTCTAGGGTGTCCACATACTTTTGGTACGCACTGTATTACGGCGCCGCTCGGTGTAATCTCCGTCGCCGCGCTTTGAGAGATGCCAATTCTGCAATGAGCGAGTGCATCGCGCGAACAATAGCAGAGTCTGACCGATCTCCATGGGGACGACATTCTTCGGTAGAGCGCAGTACATAATATGAAATAATACAGAATATGACGTCATCTACCATCGCTGGAATTCACAACCACCATGATTGCTTCATCTGAGCTGCTACATAATTTCCTTAATGAGCCAGGATGGATAGCTTTCTGGAGACAGTAATTCGGACTATGCAGAACCCTTCCGTCCACCATTTGTCTTGGTGACCTCGATGAGTATGTTCTTGTTCATGCTCACCATGTTCCCGTGGCAAATTCTTCCGACTCGTCCATGTAGAAAAATATTACAAAGTTTTTAATACTTTTGAATGCGCCTATCACCTTCCAATTGAGATTAAATCGGTTTAAATTGGTTTAAATTGAGCAAAGTACGATCAAAACCTTTTTAATTATTGAGAGGGAATGACTTTTTTGCCTCTGTGGTAGCATCGGCAGCGGTTTTAAAAACATAGGCCTGACAATGAGTTCAATCATGGCTTGCGACTTGCGTTAACGTCGGATAAATATGGACACGGCGAAAAAACAAGGCAGATTTTCTATACATTCATTCCGAAGAATAGGGAAGTCCATGAATGTCATCAATCGATGTGTATCTATTCCTTTCACAAACTATTCATCAGAGGCTGCACGACATATGAAAGGGACTTGTTGTTAAGCAAGTGACGCGTGCTGCGGGCCTTAACAATAGTAGGATGAAAAAAGTGCACCATCACCATTATCGTCAACCAAGTTTTTTTTCTATGTCAATGGTTCATCTGCCCTTTTGCCTAAGTACATGCTTCGACTCTCTAAACGAGAAACAATTGAACCGAATACATCAATATTTGAGTCTTTCACATAGCCACTGACTTCGATATTGCTGCAAAGCAATTGAGCATGGTATTTTTGCGAAGGGAAGAGAGACAAAGCGAGTGTGAGTAAACACTGTATTATTGCTTCTAATGGATAACTGCTGTTTTACGCCGCAGTTCGCGTTGCGAAAGTTATCACAAGAATGCTGAGTTGTGGGCAAAACTTTCGCCCCAGCCGGGATTCGTACCCGGATCTCTTGCTTTCCGGGCAATTGTGCTACCAGTTACACCACCGGGGCACCATTTCACCCCAACTCAGCTTCATGGTAAAGTTACCATAGCTTATCAGCATTCACACGTATAACGTGATGACCGGTTAGCCGATATCGGCAGTGACCGCGAGGCTTAAAGCTTTTACCTAAGTTGAATCACTGAGGTCGATGTCATGATTTGCGAATTCGCAACTACGACATCGGCCTGAAGCATCCAACTTAACAACTTGTGAATAATACCTCGGACTGACGAGGAATGGTCAATTGGTCAGTCCGGCCGTTTGAAATGAGATGTAGTCCAATGGACGCGTCTTGCGACGCTGAGCTCAAATCCGTTTTCGTTATCTGCGGAACGATTCTCTGAAGAAGTTAGGGGGATTTTTCTCTTTGTGACTTTCCCACTGTGGCACCCTCTACATCACCTTAGCTCTTTCTTTATTTCCTGTGCAACTGCGAAAGCTGTTTTGTTTTGATCACCATGTGAAGAACTATCACATACAGTCGGTATCTCGAACTCTGATTGGGCGTGTCACCGGAAATGACGTGGCAGCCATCGCACTTGCTAGATGCCACGTGGATAAGATACTCCGCCAGATATCAGCGAAGCATGCTGGAAGCAGCTTATCCGCGCAATTTCTATCAAGTGCGGTGGCTGCCACGTCATTTCCGGTGACACGCCCAATCAGACTTCGAGATTTGGAGTGTATGCTCACAATTATTTGAATTTTGTATATTTACGAGCCTGTGTCCTTGTGTTTTGTCCCGTGTGTCAAAGTTCATAATAGAAAACCTAAAAAGACGGACGAGAGGAAAATTCCAAAGTCTGTCTCAGCCACATGTCAAGTGGGGACGCAAATCAACAAAATAACCAAATATAGACACTTTTTGGGCTCGTATGAGAAGCCATGAAAAAATGCAAAAACTTTGCGGTTCTATGGATCCGATCCTGTGACCTCTCCCGTATGAGTCTAGGGAGATATCCATTAGGCCACTTTGCCAACTGTGTGAGATGCTCTCTGGCTCTTCTTATGCGAACCGTGTAGGACAGGGGAATGTAGAGGATGCCACAGTGAAAAAGCCATAGTGAGAAGATTCCCCTCGTAACTTCTTTCAGAGAATCGTTCCGCAGATAACGAAAACGGATTTGAGCTCAGCGTCGCAAGACGCGTCCATTGGACTACATCTCATTATAAATGGCCGGACTGACCAGTTGAGCATTCCTCGTGAGACAGAGCTGTGTGTATGTTGCAAGTCGCATGCAGTACAGGCAAGTAATCAGTGTTAGTACAGGGTGCGCCAAAATTACGGAGACAGCGACTTCGAGTTGCCTAGGATGAGCAAGGTGCAATTCTTTGAAAACAAAAATGCAGTGACGTGCACAGTCCCATTCTGAATCGTCGACATCCATGCAATTTTTGAAATTCCTTGGTTTGTGTTTATACGGGTCCTCAGAAACATCGAGGAACCATCGACTGTGGCACGCAATGTGGCGAGTAGGACTCGTCAAGCTCTTCTAGAACGGATCCGACAGCGTACCCTATCGAGCTCAGATCTAAAATGCTGTTCTACCACCGTTCTAAGCCGACAAAGTCGAAAAAATCGGTTCTGCATCAATGCTGCACTAGTACTGAACCACCCTTGCCTCGTAAACGGGAGCTCCTACTTGATGGAAGGCCCAGCAACGATTTTCAAAGTGAAAATAAACTCAGGATAGCAATGGGCTCTGATAAGTCCAAAAGAGCCCCCTGATTCCTATCTCTCGTGACATCCAGTGAAACCAGCGCGTCAACTACCTGCAAATTCTATCGCACACAATCCTTAGATTGTTCGTGGTCGCCACAGAAACACGCCCTTCTCATCCAGAATGACTGCATTCAGCTCCTTGTCCCCTGTACCACTTGGAGCATCTATTGATAGTGCTCGGGTATACACCAAAACGATGATAATTGTCGCGTGCCAAAAACCCTCAACGTCGAAGTCCAATGATTTAGGGACGGTGTCAGTATCAGTCAACCGCTGCAGCTACCATAGATTTTGGTGGTTGAACAAGGTAAGCATAAACAATTCTACACCACAGTACCAAAACTAGGACAGAAGAAAACAGCATCTGTGAATATCAGTTCAAATTGTTTGCTCATGCGTTGTCTCCGTAATTTTGGCGCACCCTGTATGTATTATTAGTAGTTGGATACTCTCACAAGGCCACAAACCTGACGTAACCCACGCCCCATCTTCTGTTGATCCATCTTCTGATTAAGCTCAACTCAGTCTGCAGTTTTGCCGAGCTGACGGAAGGTGAGCGTTCTCTCGAGATCGGAAGGAGAGTTTCCTGATGTCGTTGTGCGACTAGTTGTTCAGCTCCACAGCTAGAAAGCTCCCCTGGTTTTGGAGTGTCGCAAGATGCTAACTTTGTTCTCTTCACCAGTTTTAGAAAGGGTCTTTCCCCGTGGGTAAGTGCTAGTGCAGTAGCACGTAGTACTGTCGATAATCGGAAGTGACGTGCACTTGATAGAAGTTGCGTGGATAAGCTGTTGCCAGCATGCTTTGCTGATATCCAGCGATGTATGTTGGAAGCAGCTTATCCACATAGCTTCTATCAAGTGCACGTCACTTCCGGTGACACGCCTACCCCAACTCTCGGATATCGAGTGTACGACAATAGATATATTGACCTAGGCATGATCTACGCGAGGGCGCTCCCTTCTGCGTCCAGGAGAGTGTACATTTGAACATCTTCAGAGAGAAGATGGTTCAATCGACAGGTGAACAGTGGAAGTCCTCTTTCCCTCGCTCGGTTGAGGCAAAAAAGCTACAGTGGTATCTATTAGCACGCTTTTATATTGATTAGCTTAATGCCAATCCAATGTAAATGCTGCGAATAAATGATCAATTACGAAAAGCCTGTTATGTAATTGGAACGAGTAATCGTCACAAGTTGCCCATCATCCATGGCTGTCATGAAATCGTTGGACGATCTTAAACTACGAATGAATATTAAAAAGGACTTGACCAGAAAACCCCAATTTTGGGAGATATTCGGATAAATTTCATAGGGAACAGCTATATTAGGGGAGTGTCAAAATTTTTGACGAGGATTCAAGGATGAAAAAAGTAAAGCCACATTTACACGTAGTAGTTGAGACATAGGGCCGTATGCTATCCTTCCCCGAAGCTAGGTGACGCAAAGTTTCCTTTAAATTTATTTGTTTTGAACGATGTAGTTTCTTCATTTTCAATGCATGTTTACTTTAACCTACATACATACATTAAATGTAGGCCCTTTATCAGGGCAATCCCAGTTGGGAAGACAGAGAAAATTTAAAGGAATTTTCGTCCCCTAACCCTTCGGGGAGGATAGCATACGGCCCATAATGGAGTTTGCGCTTGGGTATGGAGTGGTAAAAAGTGATAAGGTGCGATGAGATGGCATGGAAATATGACGCAGGAAACTTCGAGGTGTTTGATGAGCAGCGTTGAGACTACAATTTGATGGACATACTAGAAGATGAAAAAATATCGATATAGCTGATAAGCATGTCAATACTGACAAGCTATAGAAGCATTTTCACGCAAAAAGATGGATCGATAAGCCGCTACGAGCAAATGAAAGGCAAAATGCAGCAAAAGCAGCGGAACAACAG
>MU883836.1:0-11400 GCA_036418205.1 Ostertagia ostertagi | reverse complement strand
CAAATATCAAAGTGCTCTAAAATACAATTTGAATCTGTCTTGGAATGATTATTGGTGATCGCCTTATGCTCCATGTTGTTGGAGGCCTCGGCAGGAAGACCGAATACCCAAGTTATACAAGTTCGATGGAAACCCATTTCGAGGGGGGGGGGCTTGCTATCTACCTTCGGTCCTAGACGGCACTCATTAACGCCGTCCCACACGAAGGATAAGACACGAATTTGAAGTGCACTTTTGCTAAGAACCGGTGGATATCCAAATTTCTGCACCAGGCCATCCACCCTGGAGCTCTCACACCCTTACGTCTATGCAAAGATCTCCACCCCCTAGTTCATGACCGTTTCCTTGGACCAGTGCAGGTCAAATTGTGGAAGCACCTATGGATTACTTCCACATTACATCGGTATGTATCAGAAGTATGCTTTGAATCAGTTGATAATGTATCATAAGTACTCTCATTTTTAAGCATTGCAGAACACAATGGAGTTCCCCTCCCCCACCCAAACTAGATTTTTAACCCCTAAGTTCTACCTCTTGTACGAAAAACCTATTATCAAACTTCAGCGTCCTCATATTAGCAAATAATTAGGGGACACAAGGTGCCCGACAAGAGGATCATCGCGCGGCGAGGAGGCAGAGGTGCAGACGGGACAGTGGTCGTGTCGCAAGGCAGCAGCATTTTCGTCACGCGACGGGCCTCCTGTTGGGTACCCAGGAGACACGTATAACGCTCTGTGAGAGACAACATATGTCGAAGGGTGTTCACGTGGAGTTCCTGCATAAATCCAGAACGGCTATAATATTTTTCTTGCACAAGACTCTCGTTCAATGCGTCATGCTATGCATTTGTTTCCAAGTCAGGGCCTGCGTTCGCTGTAGGGACATGCCTTAGGCCGACGTCATACTTTGCGATTCGATTAGCGATTCGCTCGATTCGCTAGCGATTCGCCAGCGATTCGCTAGCGAATCGAGCGAATCGCTAATCGAATCGCAAAGTATGACGTCGGCCTTATCCTGACTCCCAACGGCTGTCAAAGGAGTGAAAGAAATAAATCCAAAATAAAACTAAGTAACTAAGTATTATAGGAAAATCATGAAATAATACCTTGAATTGGTTCCCCTTCAGAAAAATCTGCATCATTGTTCGCTGTGGATTGACTACAACCGTCGTTGTCATGCCAAATCTGCCAAGTTCAAGCTCATACTGCTTGTGAAGTAACAAACTACAACTAGACATTTATACGTCAAACCTCTTCAGAAGTCAGTCCATTCAGAAGCGCAGCTCGCCTGTGGTTGGTATGGGTGATAATCTTCTTGAACACATGGAGTTGAGTGGTGCAAGTGCATTTCAGCATCCCTGAAAACATTGGAGGAATGGTCTTTTTATCACGTGGTAGGAAGTATAACAGAAAAATTGGCAAATGGCTCACGGCTCACGCAGGATAAACGTCACTAGCAGCGCACTGGTAAGTTGAATTATAAATGACAGAACCGCTGGCATTTTGACTGCTTTCACATGCAGAGCTGTCAGTATCGCTCCAGTCATTGCTTGGTGTCGGACCCAAGGAAATTTCTTAAAAAACATCAAATGGGAATTACGAGCCAAGTCTGGAATCGAATTTCTTTGTTTCCATTCTGAGTAAAGAAAGCCTGATGGTGGAACAACCGACATTCTTCTTCCTTAGCACGGAGTCCATATCTGACATGTATATCGTCCTCTCTTTTTTCGTTGCTTGCCTTGTATCCATGTGCATGGTAGGATTCGGCTCTGGAACATTATACATAGTGGTTTCAGAACGACAGACACAAAGAGCTTGGTAACAAAAAAGTTAAGATTTGAAGCACGGAAGTGCTATAAACACAGGAAAAATGAAACCGAGTGTTTGAAAGCCAAAAAAAGGAAAGAAAGGGCCCCCAAGGGAAAAATCAGTTTCAGTCATAATATTTAGCCTTGGTTATGGAAGATGTTGAGGGAGACTTGAGTAGAAAAAATTTGGTTTTGTTCGCCTGTGGCGATTTAAAGGCGGATTTTACGATGAAAAGGCAGCTCATCGGGAGTTAGTTGCAGATGGTCAGTGATACACGAAAGAGGAAAAAACCGAAAAAAGGCCTAACAGAAATGGAATCCTTGTCTCGCCCGTTGATTTGCGCATTGATGCGACTCTCATCGGTGCTGCCCTCTTCAACGCTAACGCTCTCTCTGCTAAACGGCTAGACTCAGACACGAGACGACGCGAGAGGGGGCGTACCGCGCCAATAGTGCGCCAATTGCGCCGCGGGAAGGCCATGCCAGATCGCCGGGGCATATTCTAATTGCGGCTGCGAACTGCGTGTCGGTCCACACCCTCAGGAGGTTCGTCTGTCTCTCCGCTAGGTTAGTTTCTCCCTTTTCGACCTTCGTCTTAATCGTGGAGTCCTCCTTGAAGTGGTGAGTTTCGAACAAGTCCTAGGCAACACGGCATTGGATAGAAATATGAAACATTCAGCCTTGAAAGTCTTTTTCAGGTATGCCCCAGCAGCGAGCAGGCGCTCTCTAATAGACAAGAAAAAATCATGACATTGTTCAAGACCCCCTAGAAAACAACAAAAAACTGGTAGAGATGAACACCGTCATAAATGTAATGAGCATGTCCAAAATGAGAATCAAAAAAGGTGATGGTGAAGGAAGAGATATCAAACGCTTACGGTAGACGGGGATGCATTGAGATGGGTGGAACCAAGATAATTACGCGGTCGAACCGTGCCATAATTATTGAAGCCCCTTGTGTCGCTCAAGTCAATGTGTAGGGCATAAGGGTGCAGCATTAGAAACTCTTATTAGCTCACCTCCACGTAAAGACAATTCCCGCCTCCTTCTTGTGAATTCATGACTCAGTCTTTCATTTAGCTTTCGCTTCTTCGTCGACGGTGACTCCTTCGAAAAAAGAATCAAACACTTGTACTGTTTGTATCTTCACTATGGAGACTTCACGACTCAATAGGTACCAAGTTATCGAACACTTATTTACCTCCCTCGATGTATCGGCCATATTTGCGGCT
This sequence comes from Ostertagia ostertagi, assembly GCA_036418205.1. Classification (NCBI taxonomy): domain Eukaryota; kingdom Metazoa; phylum Nematoda; class Chromadorea; order Rhabditida; family Trichostrongylidae; genus Ostertagia; species Ostertagia ostertagi. The sequence goes on along the minus strand of MU883836.1, from coordinate 8,361 downwards.
TCTTCTAGTGTTATGATGTCATCACAGGATGCCAGTACAGTGGCCATGAAATTTTCGGCATCTTCAGGCGATATTCCACGAGGCTTGATCACGAACTTTCGTGACGGATCATTGATATCGCCTTGTACTATGACGTCGTACTCATAACCTGCAACTGATTTTTTCCCAACACAGACGAACAATAGTATGTTGTAGATGATTACACGATATATAATTCACTAATTTGTTACATAAGCTTACTCTGTGTGTCGGTGTGTTTGCCTGAGCGCTTTCATACCCGATCGCAACGACTAGCTGGTGGGAGTCGTTACGTATCTAGTGCTGTGCGGTCGTTGCGATCGCTACGATCGGACGATCGACCATGAGAGCGCTCTCTGCGCATGGGTTTTTTGTTCGCTCGCAAAATACCTTTTCCATGACAGTAAGCATGCATTCATTGCATCCATTAGGCACCTCTTCGGCAATTTTACATTGTGCAGAGTCAAGGTCAGATGAGGGGAGCGATGGAAGGAAACAATTGTTAATACAACTAGCAAGCCAGCGGTGAGAAATCAATATTATGCCTTGTTATGAATGCGATGTTACTTTCTCCAGCTATACCTGCCAACCTAACAATTTGGAGGACGTTCGATATCAGAAAATGTTTTACGTGAATCGAAGCCGACCGCTAAACAACCAAAAGAACCAAAGGACGTTGGAATAGAAACTACGTACACTTTATAACAAAACGGCGCTTCTTTCTTCCTTCAGTCTTGTTTTTTTTTTTTTGTTTTTTTTTTTCTTGCAAAACCAGCACCGGGAGTACACTTCATTGGCGGCATTACAAAATCCGGGGCAGTAGAAGCGGCTTTTGAAGAGGATTCGTCTGCATAAACTAATACCTTAACAATAACGTTCCCAACAAAAAATTAATTTGTTGAAAATATTGGTTCAAATGCGTCAACAAAACATAAGAGGAAAGAAACAAACAAATTATTCACGGCACAGTGGACAAATGCCACATGAAGCTTTTCCAAAACGTCTTCCATCTCCGCGATACTATCTATCCTGTATCGCCCATCAATCAGAATGGCTGGTCTGTTCTTCTTCTGCCTAAAGGCATAGAAATAGTTGATGGTCGAGAGAATTGCAAATTTTTGTCCCCTAGATGTGCAGAGGTAGTGATCATGATGCAGGCCGTTGCGGTTTCAATGACGTCACCGATCGTCACTGGTGGATTAGACCCAACGCGCAGGGTGTGGTTGGAAGTGCTCTAAGGTCCGATGAGTCAGACTTTGCGAATCGCGGCGTCGCTAGCGTCTGCGGTCGCGTTGTGGTATGTGGCCAATCGAGCGAATCGGTGGCCGCGACGCGACCGTGGGCGCCAGCGATTCGCTCGATTCGCGATGTCTGACATTGGCCTAAACCACCTTCAATGACGTCACCAAAACCATACAGCAATAAAGCTAAAATGATTATAGCCCAACAAATGATCAAAGATCAGGCTATTTAGTAGCAGGTCACCAAGAAGAACGAAGTGGGAAGGCCGCGTTCATAGTTCGCGACTCCGGAGATTAGGATAGTACGCGACAATGAAAAACATATGTATTGACGGGGAGATTAGGATAGTAGTAGAGTAGGAGATTGCGCTGACAAGATTAGATACGTATCGATTGAAATCGCTGGAGAGTAGTAGATTGCGATATTACGATAGTAGGATAGTAGTAGAGTAGGATAGATATGTATTGATCTATTCGCTTGAAGTCGCCCAATCTACTACTCTCCAGCGATTTCAATCGATACGTATCCAATCTTGTCAGCGCAATCTCCTACTCTACTACTATCCTAATATCCTGTCGCCTACTATCCTAATCTCCCGAGTCGCGAACTATGAACGCGGCCGAATGGTTTCCAAAATACCTAATAGAGAATAGAAACGAATAAATTCGCAAAACTTACTTCTCAATCCTCTGGGCAACATCCGAACCCGCAGTGGTTTGAAATTGGTTGAAATCTACACCTCTAGAACGAAGGATGATGGTGAATCCACCGCCAGCGTTTCGAGTGAATTTGAGCGAAATGTATCGAGCTAAAAGAAAATCAATAAAAAAGGAAGCAAATGATTTTGAGAGTGACATTTTAATCATTACATCAGTGCGGGAATAACCACAAGTAAAAAGGTAACTTCACTTTTCTCATGAAAATCGAAAGTGTCACAGCCTACGGTTACAGACATCTGTCACTGCCATAGTAGACAGGCTGTCACCTTATTAAACGATCCATATTTACCGTGAGGACTGACCCGTTTCCAAAGTACACGCTGACCGCCTTGAATGACTGAGCTGTCGGCAACCACAACGTTTGATTTCATCGTGGGCCGTAAGGTCCATATTTTCGCTTGTCCACAACGACGGAGATACAACTTTCATGCTGTAAAAGGAGCCAAATGTTGGATCTCGTTCAAAGTGTCACGAGGTGCATGAATGCCGTACTGGCACGTGCACACAGCTCCAAAACCACAAATTAACATATTTACCGAACAAAAATGAATTCGTTGCTGTCGAAATCAAATAGCTCCTTTGGGCACCACTTATGATTAGAAGACACTCTAGAGTGGGAAGACACACCGAACGGAAAAATTTTTTCGTTGTGGCAAGTTTTGGAACAACAATGTAAATTTGCAATTGTCAGACGGGTCAGTACGCATATGCCTAGCCAACTAATACTCGATTCCTTTTTTTCCATTACCAATAAATATCCTCAAATCTTATCTCAACCCCATTCTTCAGTGATGCAGCCGGTTCCTACTCCTTATGCCCTTGTCCTAGGCGATCGTTGTCTATCCATGTTCATTCGTTACAGTTTCGGGCTACTGTGTGTTTTGATTTCTTTCGTTATGGCCATGCGGCATTATTACATGCTCTAGTAATTAACATTAATATTTCACAAGCCCACCCGATTTATGACCTATTTTATGGTATGATTGAATTTAGTAACCAAAAAGGGACAAAGCAAGCCTCAAGAAGAGCAAACGTGATACCAGAAAATTGCTTTAACAGCAAACATCCTGGAAAAGCAGTGAGGCTTCTGACAGAAGGGATAACGGTTAAAAAAGCGGCGCTCATGTCGTTGATTGAATTGAGTGAGTATCCACTTGATCGAGAATTGAGTGAGAGAGCCACTCACAGTACCTGGGTCCAACCTTTAGGTAGATGAAATTCTGGAAGAGCATGTCACCAAGTTTTGCTCTCCCTGGACGTCTTCCTCTCTCTTGGGCTCAGACCTAGTGTCACCTACCAGTGGATTTTGAATACCCTGTTTTGTCCCCCCTTTATACCCACACCAAGAACATAAGGGCCAAGAAACTTCTGACACAGAAAAAAATTGTTAACAGAAACCGAATCCAATCCCGAATATTAAGAATGATGTACGATTATGGAGGGCTTTCTGACTTTTTACACTTGAAGGCGTGTGCGCGGCGAGCGCGAACGAGTCGGTCGTGCTCGCCGCAGCCACGCCCTTGAAGTGCTCTACACAATTCGCGCAACCCTTAAAAGCGGGATTGACATAGCCACCCGCAACGGTAGGAGCACTACTAGCTCGTCCGCGTTCCCTGCGGCCACGACTTTACGTAGAAAAAACAACGGAGCAATCATGAATCGTAATTTAGAGCCTTCACTTGAACGAATTTAAAAACGTCGACTAAGCGATTAACTGCAAAAAGTTGAGCCCAGTTTACACACCGTGAAGTAAGTTTACTCACCAAACGTCTGCACTACAGTGCCCTAGCGCTTCGTGCACAAAGTGGAAAACTGTATTAAGCTCGCCACGACGTAGCACATGACGATGAACGCCCGCAGCTCTGCCCTGCAGCAGTTCACCACTTTTGTCCAAGAAGAACATCTCACATCTTTTTCTAAAAGTAAAAGTTGAAAAAAATTACTAGCGCTAGCGCTATGCCTAAATCCCACCTGAACTCACGCTTTGCAGCTACCTTGTCCGTTGTTAGTTTAATGAAGGATGGATAGCGGTTGCTCTTCAAATACTCTACAATAGCGTCAAACATCGCATCATTCTCGTGTGAAGGTAAGAAGTTAGCCTTAACGAGCATTCAAGAAGATGTAGCGGAAATACGAGCTTTACAAAAATGTACCCTGCCAGGAAAATTTCGACTTGTTTGAATAAGAGAGAAAAACTCTTAGAACCACGGTGGACAAAACTCTGTGTCGCTCAATTCGTGCTTGCTGATGTGTAGACAACCGAAAACAATCAGACAGGTGGTATATTCTCAGGTCACGCGAGTGAGCCAGTTATCGTTGTATGGCAATGCTGGAAACTGCGAGCGGTAGCTTTGCCAATGTACAGATACAGCCACGGAAAGCTCACCGAAAAAAAAACGGCTGGTCATAATCAGCCAAACGGCTACACTCTTGACCATGTGTAACTAAATTCCTAATGGAATTAATACGCAACTCAATGAAAAGAGATTCGGGACAGAGCGATGCGAAGCACCCATACTTGATACATGTGGCATCTACGCTACATGTTGAAATCGTTTTATTCTAGGCACCAGTGATTCTAGGGGAAGAAATGTGAAGCACTGGATAACCCGCATGTGTTACTCGAGGGCGACTTCTACCTTCAGCCAAAGGTTTTTGTAAGTCACAGACCAAATCCGCGGCGGTGGAACTCGTCATTCCCAATCGAGTTTGAAGTACTTACCCGTGGACCACGAAAAGGTGCACAAGAAAATCTCCTACCCAACTGGCGCAAAGACCAGGGTAACGATGTGAATCAGCCGATATCCGTGAAGAGGGTAGGCGTGTCACCGTCAGCAGCCGCACTTGGTAGATGTCGCGCGGATAAGCTGCTTTCCAACATACAATCGCTGGATATCAGCAAAGCATGCTGGCAACTACTTATCCACGCAACTTTCTAGTGCGGCGGCAGCCAGGTCAGTTCCGGTGATACGCCTACCCCAACTCTTGGATATCAACTGTACATTAACAACCATTGCGCTACATCCCTGATACTACATAATTCTCTTGAAACGTGAAAGGGTGTTGCACTCCTTACCAGGGGATAAACATAATCACCAAAGCCTGAAATGAAAATTAAAAGCGGTGCTAACTTAGTTGGGGGGGGGCACGCGGCGGCGCGGCAGTCTGCTCACCTGGGCTCTCTCGAGCGAGACAGTGTAAACTCGAACATTCCAGCTTTTCACGCATGTCAAGTGACTGCCCCCACCCCCCACCCCCCTAGACTGGCTACACTCCCCCTGGCCCACGGATTTCCGAACATGCCAGGCGAGCAGACTGCCGCGCCGCCGCGTGCCCCCCCCCCCCAACTAAGTTAGCACCGAAAAGCCCTACGGGCGCAATCATAGTTGTCGTCCGATCGTAACGACCGCAGCGATCGCACAGCGTGAAATGCATATCGATCGCCCAATCCGCGGACAGTCTGACGATCGATACGCATCCAATGCTGTGCGATCGTTACGATCGCAAGTGAATGTGACAACAGGGTTTAACTCCCGTGTACATAAGAAAAAAGAAAGCTCACTTCAACAGATACCACAGCAGGGACATCAGTATCTTCAATATAGAGTTGTGTCGCGGAGTTGCCTAAAGTTGTGGATAGATCAACTGAGCATCAATGAACGAGCATGCAATAATAAACCAAATATCTCGTTGAAGAATAGGAACTCATAAAAGCGCAAGTTAAGTTGGGGAAGGCCAGAGGAGAGAGGAGGGGAAGCGTTTTGCATAGGACACAGTCGCCCATTTTTCGTAAGAAGGAAGAAGTTCTAGGGAGGGTGACCAGCTCCCCTTTGAATGCTGTGGGGTCTCTGGTCAAAGATACCCACTCCCTCCCCAATCTACACTTGAGCCTCGAAGATTAAAAATGTCCATGTAACTGTACTAGGACTTACTGCTTGTTGGTGTATAAAACTGACTCGCACTGCCAAGATTACTAGGTGCCATGAGATAAAAAGCTGAAACAAAAACTTTGAAGAACAATTCCGAGACACAAAGCACACTTTACGAAGAAATCAATGATGGGAAGTCTGGAAAAAGAATCTTGCACTCTTGTTGCGTAGCGAAATGGAAACAACAAGCTTATCTCTACCATCTTTGCCTGCGAGATTCCGACAGGGAACTATAATAGGCTCAAAAAAACCCAGCTACACACTTTCCTCCATGTTCTCTGCCGCAAACAGCTAGAGCACAGACGGCTAGAGAACGGCACCCGGCTGGGTTCCATCCTAGGGAGGGAGGTGAAAGCCCTAGAGACTAATCATAGGCCTTGGAGGAGAGGAACTCCGGGGTGTGGTTCACTAGGACAGAAAGCGACTTTTCGCGTTTCGCAGCGCGAAACATTTTTCGCTGCGGGAACCTCAGGTCCACCGCTGATCATCAGTGGACCCGAGGTTCCCGCAGCGAAAAATGTTTCGCGCTGCGAAACGCGAAAAAGTCGCTTTCTGTCCTAGTGAACCACACCCGGAACTCCACGGTGAATGAGTCAATCAGTGTGGCAAAATTTTGACGTGAGTTCACAGCAGTCATGAGCCGCTGTTAGGTGAGATAGCGCAGGCAAGAGCATCAAGTTGAGACGCTTCAAAGGGCCGAATTCATGTAGTACCTCAAACACCGCTGGTGCAAATGTACCTACCGTATACTCCAGACGTGAATTATAGTGTCTGTCGTAACAACTTTGCAGACTCCGCCTTCCATTATACGACACAAGCAATTGTTTTGTTTCGAGAGCTAGGCACTGAAAATGTGGATGTGAAGAACATGCGCTGTAAGATGATTTACTGCTTACCACGGCACCAAATTCAACGAAACCATATCAATCGGGGATGCTCATGGTCTAAGGGGGGATATTCAAAGCAGGTCACTTGAAAAACGTTGGTGGGTGACACGAGAATCGAACCCAGTTGCTGCATCCAATTCTTCTCCGGGCTAGGGAAAGAGAAGATTCTTTAGATTCTCCTTGTCTTTCCGACCAGGACGCCCTAAAAAAGGACCTAGTTGAAATGCATTGATGTGTGTAGAAGTAATACGATGAGAGTAAAGAAACTGTGTTGTTAAAAACCAATAAAACTTAGTTCCAAGTTCTGTAAGTACCTCACTCACCTCACCTCACGAAAACCCGATTGGGCGCTTATGTCATTAAGGCTCCTCCCCTAATGACATGAGCGCCCAATCGGGTTTTCGTGCTGTGGTTTCGAAGCAATACCTGTTTCGGGAGGGATCACGAATGCGTTCATTCCTTACGGTCAGGTAATATTTTGCAGTTCGAGTGTAGAATAGATACGTATCGATCGCACGGCCACGATTTTGCGATCGCACGATCGGAAAGTATGGCCTGACCCTCAGAAAACTTTACTGGATAATTTGTTTACCGAAGTTCTCTAAACTTCGAGGTGCCTAGTTGCAAATAAAGGTGCAAATTCTACGAAATCCCTATTTTTTTCATTGCTCATAAGCAACCTCGTTTATCCCATCGATACGACTTGCTGATTGTTGGGTGAACAGTGAACAATGAAGGAAACACGAGAAGTACGGGTTCACTAATAGGGTAATTGTGAGCGTTCGGCTGCCGAGAGTTGGTGCAACTTTACAAGATGAAAGTGAAAACGGGCACATAGCAAATATAGGGAATCCGAATATGCGTGCAGAATAAGAGGTTGCAAAGCCAGAGCAAATGACCTAATGTTTGAAAGCTATAACGGTGCTGAATCTGGGGCCGTGGCAATAGAGTAGGGCGGGAATCTCGGACCAAACCGAGCGCGAACTCTTTGAAGGGATTTAATAACGAAATGGGAAAATTAGGTAAATATCAATAAATGAAATTAAACCACTAATCGTTCCGGTGATCGTGCATGTGAAGTCGGCTTAAACTTTCTGGGATATCTCCTAGTTTCCAGCGAAGCCTACCAATTTCCCTAGCAGCTATTCTGGAGGAATTTATGATTAGGAACACATATTTGCGAGGAAATGAACTTAAGCCTACTAGGAGCTCGTTGGAAAGCTCGTTCCCACCACCGTAAGCCTCTACAGAACACATATGCTTACAAGAGAGTAAAGTTCGTTAGACGCTCTAAAAGTCGTGTTTACACAAGAAATCCAGACGTGGAGTCTTTTTTAGAGAGATAAAAGCCAGGACAGCTTCGCAGATATCCGAAGAGAAAATAACTTGAGTTTTCTAAATCTTCTTATCCCATCCCTAGGGGTCGCCTATGATGGAAGATATAGCTGTTCGAAGCCTGTAGGAATTGCGTCCTTCTTCACAGACGGCTAATTGGGATTTGCTCTTCTCACTAATGAATTTCCAAGTGTTTTAGTCATGAGCTGCTAAAATAAAATCAATTTTTCT
>MU883832.1:0-25072 GCA_036418205.1 Ostertagia ostertagi | reverse complement strand
AAAATTGTACATTACATGGCAGGTCCTCGTTGCAGGCCACCTGAGCAACTTTGGTTTAATTACCTCTAAGAAAGTAAGCGAGTACCTAAAAGTTATCGGATCGGCTCGTACTATAGCTCATTCGATAGAGCTCGAAAAGTTGGTCTAGGGGTTTAGTAATTGGTTTTGCTGTTTCGGGGGTCCTAAGGGGTGTTTTGGGGCTTCAAAGTTGAAAATCAAGTGTGTGCCTGCAGACGGCGTTATTTTCGTGAAAATAGCACGCTAATCGCGGAGAAATTGATAGCGCCGGCCGGCTGTCTCGGCAAAAACAGCGGAAGAGTACTGCCGCCGTATCTGACCAATCAGCGGGGAGTGGGCGTGGCCCATTTTCGGAGGGGGCTTCCGTGAACGCTCGATCGCTGGCTGTTTTGGGTACATTTCGAGGACTGTTGACTACAGCTCGGCTTGTAGTGGAGCGATTTGACTGAAAGATTGGGAATAGGCACAGCGTGGGTATATGAAATGGTGTTAGAAATTTGAATCTAATGGGTTCACGGAGAAAAAAGTTGTTATATAGCCATTTTCAATCATTTCAAATGGGTCTCTGAAAAAAGTCACGAGCAATTGGGTGAATAGCGTTTTGCTGCTGCAATACGGCTTGTTTCTGGGTCTAAATACATCATGCATTGTACTTTGAGGGCCTAATCTGCCTTGAAATGAGTTTAAATGCATTATAATGAGTTACTATCCATGGCAATGGCATTTGGGGGCACGCTATATTGTTTATTCCAGTGCAAATGGGGCCTATCGTTGACCAATCGATACTTATCATACTGTTTGTGCGAGTAAATGTTAATTTGTTCCGATATAACGTTGAATAATGTTCATTTCCACGTAATGTTGACTGGTTGCTCCGTGGCAAACCGGTTGCTCGTCGGCAAATGCGCGCCGCAGCCGGTATTTCAAACTATTCGCCTAAAAACCGACTTCGCAAAGGTACCGGTGAGTTTTTTCTTTGTTTGTTGTATTGTGCCTTTATTTGTGCATGTTATTATTGCTATCTAATGCGTTTATTTTCTCTGCTCGGTGTTTTGCCGGTTGGGGGTTGGAAAGCGGCAGAACTTGAAAGATTCTAGCCCTTTTCAACTCACTTGTCGGCTTTCATCCGAGTTGCTCCTATATCGGCCAAGTGAACTGCTTCACTTGGATTCTTTTTTATGCCTGTTTAAGTGAGAGTGTCTGCACGAGTGAGTGTTTTTGTGTGTATTAGTATGCTTTTGTTTCGATGTATGATTGCTTTACGGTGTTGGATGGCTGTGAGCGAGTGTGAGTGTGAGAATGCGCCATGCTTTCGTTTCGCCTCAGATTTTTATATGTATTTGGTGCACTTTTAGTTGAAATGCATAGTTTTCCAGCTTCTCCTCAGCAGGTGAGTCTCTTATTGCATGTATTTGGTTTACTTTCAGGCTTACTTCACAGTCAGTGCATTGTCATGGCCCAGGTATGCTTATTGTTTGTGTGTTTTCGCATTTTCATATGTGTTTTTCATTTTTTCTTATGCGCAATTCTTCATTTATGTTTACATTTGCTTATCATGTGTGTTGTTTTGCGTTTTATTATAATATGAGAATGTGTGCGTGTGTATGATATACGGATATTTTACCTTCCTACTATGTTCGTCTTTTCTATTTTTTTTTTGTTTCTTGTATTAGTACATGCTTATTATATGTTTAAGTAATGTTTAAGGTGTGTGTATGTGTGTTTAAGTGTGGTGTTATTGAGTGTGTGTGAGTAAGTATGAATATGTTTATATTCTACAATATTGCTTTATTAGACCACACTGATGAGCCCATTGCTTGCTTTTCGGCTGTCTGTGGTTGAGAGGGCGAAACAGCCTTTTCGTAATTTCGCATTTTCATTGAATTTCTGTATGTTATACATTTTTTTCAGATCTGAGCTCATATGGAGGAATATGGGGAGAGCCTGTAAGAAGCGCTGCGGAATTGGAGGAGGGCGAATTGTGGAGCCGGTTGCCGAGCAGGGTTTATGAAAACCTATGGCAGACGATGAGCAGGAGCCCCTCTACAACCACGAATAGAATACATGATTGAACGATAAATTATTTCTATCGAAATGTGTCTTATGATATAGCATTGAAACGTGCCAGTAGTAGAGTTCATAAGACAGACAGACAGACAGACATGACAGACAGACATGCACACATTTATGAGTGAGCCCTCAGGAGGTATGAAAGGAACGGCATTGTGTGCGTATGGGGGGATCGTCCCAGATTGCTCAGGCTAAATACTAGTAAGCGCGTGACCATCAAACCTTCCGGTGGACCATGGAGCCCTCGATGGGTACACATATGCTGCACATCCAAAGCAGCACAACGAAACTTGGCTTTTCATTGAAACGATGAGGGGCAAAATGTTTCGTTGATATGTGTAATAAGGGATCAGCTTATGTTTAAAATTTGAGTTTGATCCGTGCAGTATGGAGGTAGTTGACTTGTCGAGGACGGCGCCGCAGCTGTACTCCATGGGCGCCTGTGGCACGGCACCCGTTGATGGCGAGGTGGGCGTGGCCACGTGTTCGCGCTACAAGCGCGAAGAGCCGGCGCAGTGGGGTGGATTTTGGATGGAGATGGGCATCTACAGAGGGGTGAGCTGTATGTCGGCTGGCAGTGAACATCATGGAAAATGACCAGCACCGTTGGATTCAGCATGGTCGAAAACCCCCGCGGGTCCGGATTCCAACTGCTTTTCTCTTCTCTTTCTCTGAAAAAAAAAACTTTTCCATCCAACTGCAACTATTTTCTGCCTTTCCCAATGGATAAGGCAGATGTGCGGTCTTATCGCACAATGTGCGGTTAGACCGCACTCGATTTGGCTTGGCAAGAGCTGAGCCGATAACTAAGAATTTGTGCCTTTCCAGTGTGTATGGTAGGTTGCCTAAAAATAATGTGAGATATGGTGTGGTGTGTGCAGTATGCACACATTACACCACGAACAACGCCAGCATCAATCAATAGCGCCGTTTTCGTGGAAATTGCTACTGGTGTGTATTCCGTTCGTTTCTGTAGGTTTTTTTTGCGGTTTATTCGCTATAGCGCTGTAGTGTAGGCCCAAAGGTATAAGCCTAAGCCTATGTGTAAGCATAAGCCTAAGCCTATGTGTAAGCATAAGCCTAAGCCTATGTGTAAGCATAAGCCTAAGCCTAAACCTAAGCCTATGCTTGAGGCTGTGCTCCTGGGATGAGTGACCTCAACCACAAGCCTAAGCCTGAAGCTACGCTGAGGCTTTGGCTTCTCCTGTTGGGTTTGCAGTGAGCAATTTCTAGCCTAAGCCTAAGCCTAAGGCTGGTTCACAGGCTTTAAGCTTGAGCTTCGGGTAGGATGCGCTCATAGCAGGCCTAAAACTTATGTTTCTCTGCTTCGTTTCTTAATTTTTTGTGTAGGCATAATCTTAGGCCTGTCTTGGGCTTATGCTTGCAGATAGGCTTAGGACTCACCTATGACATTTATTGGACCAAGCCTAAGGCTAAACATAAGCTTGAGCGTCGGCCATAGGTTTATGATTAGCCTTAGGCTTTGGGGTCTCCTGATAAGAGGGAAGCGGAGTAAGAGGCAGAGGAAGAGGTAAATCAAGGAAGTGAACGCGCATCTGGTATCGCTCATTGTTTTCAACATGTATTTCTGACTGTTATTTTATTGAGAATGGCATTTGGACGCTTGTCTCGCATAATCGTACTTCGCGTAATATACGTACTCTATATATTGCATGTTGGATGTCATGTAGCACCGACAGAGACCTGAGACTTCTGGGGGTGTTTATGTGGTTAATTATTTCGCTATTTTTCGAAAATGTTGTGGTGGTATGCGACGAAACTTGCGTAGAGGGGGTTTTGTTTAACAAACCACAAATGAGACTCATACATTCCTGCTTTTGAAACACACACACACACACCAACCAATTGCTTTTCCTCACTCCCACCCATGATTGGCTGCACTCTCCTGGTTCTTCGGATTCCTCTGATTCCCATAACATCATAGCAGCGGGTCGTTTCCTGTTCACTGGCGGTAAGCTGACGTGCTCTTCTTTTGTGAAATTTCGCTTACGTTTGTAAATCGACGCAGGTACGGTGTGTGGTGCACTAGGACGGAAAACAATTTTTCTGGGATCTTGGGTCCATCGTTGATTCACTGCGGGAACCTTGGGTCCACTGATGAGTAGCGTGGACCTGAGGTCCTCGCAGCGGAGAATGTTTCGCGCTGCGAAGCGCCAACAAGTCACTTCCTGTCCTAGTGAACCCAACTCTTCGCGCTCCAACCGCGAAACCAAACTTTTATCACTCACAGTTCATTGTGGTTCACTGGGACGCAAAGCGACTTTTTGCCGCAGCGCTAAACATTTCTCGCTGGCGGAACTTCGGGTCCACCAATGATCTGCGCTGGACCAGAGCTCCCACAGCGAATGTTTATAAAACCGCGAAGAAGTCGCTTTCCGTTCAAGTGAGCCATACCCGACTTCTATTTGCTTGTGTGGGAGCATAAACCCGTATGGGATAGTCGGCTTAAAGTTCGTGTGCGGAACAGACAGAATCGTTCGATTTATTTGAATTTGGAGACCTTCTATTTATTTCCAGTTGTGAAACTCTTGCTGCCGTTTTTCCTCACAGATATTTTTTGCCGTTTTTCTCACTCATTTTACTCTCTCGTGCCAAATAGTTCACAATCAGATATTAGTGTGTGATGAGATACGTGCCCCCACACAGCTCTTTTTTTCTGTTGACATCACTAAAGCTTGCTCTTGTTGATGTAAAAAAGGAACGAATGAGAGCGATGTGCTCTATTTGGAGAGCTATTTTCTAATGATGTGTTTCAAGGTGGTGGAGAATCGTAAGAATTTTCCTTTCGGAATTTTTTTTTTCGTTTCCATAAAGAAAACAATATGCGATAGTGCCAGACAACAATGTTATTGAAAGATACTGGGTGATCCTTGTTGAAGACTTATCGAGCGACTTCCCGTTTAGTTCACCTCTCAGTGTTAACACAATAGGGTGCATTGCTAAGTACCGATGAAAACGTGCTTTTTTCCAAAATTATTCGTTGAGTCAACATAATCACAAAAGATTCCGGACGCATTAAACATCTTGCTAGCAAATCTCCTTATAGATAGCCACTTTGCGCCTCTATCGCCTAATCGATTTTGGCGGATAAGACCCCAGGTGCCTGCCAAAGTACTGGGCCGTATCCTGAGCTCTTCTCAGATGACCCCCTCATCCCATCATCCCGACTAGGGACAGGGTTGCGGCAGAGAAACACCATACTCTGCGTTTTCACACTGCGGACGCGGGACCCCTCAAACAAAGACTGCCTCAACAGGGTATCGTTCGCTACACGATCACACGTTCAATTGGCGGTGCTATGACGCAACCCTGTCCTAGCCCTCCCCTGAGTTCGCTGGCCCCGCCAGCGTGGAACCCTGGCATGAGGAGCATATAAGTGGAAATGCAGTAAAAAAAACGAAGAAATTACGAAAGTACAGGTCACATGAAGATGCTTCCACTAGCCATGTGCTTTCCAAGGCTTAGTATAGATAGCATGTTCGTTAAAGAGTTATTACAAGAGGCAGCAGAATTACTTGTGATGCTTCTGACGCCTTCTTTTCGTGGGTTTTTCGTAGTTTCTAAAGTGCTAAAAAGTTTCATCGTTGTGTGTTTAAGGTATACAGAATCGAATACCATTAATAATGGCCGCTGATGAAGTCATAGACATCTGAGCAGCAAATGCGTACGCTGCAGTTCAATGACAAGGTGTCACGGCTTAACCGAGAATTTATCCGCCAGCTTCAAGAATGGTATAAACAGTGTGCTCACTATGATTTAGTGAGTTTTCTTTATCTGTTTAGCAGTAAAATTAGATCTTCCTTCTTTTTTGAGTCTGTGTTCTCTTTTCGACATTAACGGGATACGTGTGTGAGTCGCTAGGATTCCAGAACGTTTTTTTGGCGCTAAGTGGGTTGGGGGGGACAACGCGGGTAAACTGTATCTTGCAAAGGAAAACTGCCCGGGCGATTCATTGAAATTTGTTGACTTCTGGTTCTTCAGCATGGCTCAAGGAGTTATGATGTGTGATACGTGCGTAGACCAATCGTGTGGCTATATCAGATATTGCCTAAGTGAGTATACTATAACACAAAGATAATCTTCGTTAGCATAATGTAGAGGTTTTCATTAAAGTTAACGGAGGATAGCATTAGACTAGAAGGTGTTTTGAAGTTGCTCTATTGCAGGTACAGAGCTTACGAACTTGACGAGTACGCTTGCTGGCTTTACGTCGAGGAAGAAGAGAAGTGAGTAGATCTTACTTTTTTCTTTGGAGAAGGATTCGGTTGTTATCATTTCGAGAAGATATCAGTTTTCTTTAAAAGGGTTTCTTCCATATTGGCTTTGCACATTCATGATTCTTCGGGAACCTTGCTGTTTATTCTTTGTTCTTTTTCTCAACTATGATAGGTATTAGGGTCTGATTTACTAGGACAGAAAGCGACATTTTCGCGATTTGCTTGCGAAACATTCTTTGCTGCGGGAACTCCAGTTCTACGCTAGACGCTAGCGAAAAAGACGCTTTCTGTCCTGGTAAACCAAATTCTAGAAAGTCGTTCTAGGTTAGATTTTACCCTTTCTGGCTTTATCTAAGCAGACAATCTGGCTTAATCATTTCTAAGCAGACACTTTCCCATGCTGTTATACGGTTGGCTTATTGCAGACTGCGCAGCATCTATACTTGATGCTGCGCTATGTTGCAGTTGGTGCAGCCCTTCCCTTGGTTCCTTTAAAATGTTGTGGAGGGAGGGATGGGGAAAGACTTGGAAGTTTTCCCTTTCGCAGGACCCACTTGGCCACAGTCGCACCTGTGATTTTGCAGCCCTTTTCCGATCCTTTTCTATTATTGATTATATGGTGGATTGAGCACCAAAAAAGTGAAAGAATGAAAGCAAGGCTGCAAAATCAGAGGTGAAGCTCCTGCCCAGTGGGTCCCGCGACGGTACTATGACGATTACGCAATACTTGGGTGGTGTGGCACGCTTGCTACTTCTATTGGGACTGACTCTTAAAATTACCGGGGGGGGGGAGTGGGGAGCGACAGATGTTCAGATAGGATTGACTCTCAAAATTACCGGGAGGGGGGGAGAGAGCGACGGTGTACTTACTTTTACGCCCTTAATCATGCGTTCATAGCTCATCAATAGCAAGGGGTGAAATATAAAATGGACTGAAAAAATCACTTTAGATGAGGTTGACACACTGACGAAAGGTGTAGTACTTAAATGATTTCATTGTCACCATATAACATGGTCTACCAGAAAACAAGGTTAACTTGTGATAAGTGGTACATTTACGGTTCCATACTGCGCTGCGAAAAGCTGGATAATCGCTTTTTGTCCTAGCAAACCACACCCGTTACGTTATACGCTTATTCAATGTATCAAAGTTAAGGATGCCTAACTAAAGCTTCACTACGCTAGGTTATCTTCCAACGATTCAGTACACTGTTACGAAGGAGATATCTGGTTTATTTCAGATTGCATGAGATCGCTGCCAGAGTGAATCTTCGTTGAGTAATTTTGCTAATGCTTCACCCAGGATTCTTCATCATGATTGCCATGTTTTGTATTGCATATATTTCAAGTAACACTGTACATGTATTAGTGAGTCACTCTTTTCGATTCTAGAAAACCAATAATGCTTTAAGCTTATCATTTCATGATTTAAAAAAACGAGTTCAATGAATGTTTTGTTCAAAAATTTGTTTAACAGTTGATTCAAAGCTTTGTAATAGGGAGATGGTTTGCTTGTTGCACGTCGTTCATCAGTCTTCGAAATAAGTGCCACTAAGCACCTCCGGGCAGTGGTCGCGATACACCTCATGCTCTCGTAAATGAAAGATCCACTGTGAAGAGAGCCTTACCTAAGTTGACAACAAGAGCAGACAAACTTCCCTAGAGCAGACATACTCAGTACTTGAACGTACCAAATGAACCCCATTGACGTGGGGAGGGGGGGTCTTATTTGACGTATAGTGAAAGTTCCGGTTAAACCTCTCCAGTGTGGTTCTGTATTATCTTTCACACTTGCAAGTACCGACTAGAACGAGTCGTTAATGGCTGATGATCGGTAGACAATCAATAGGAATTAGGGATTTCAATGTCGAAGTTCAAAATACAAAGTGTTTGCCTTTCAGGATTTTAGCATTTTCTTGAATTTTTAGGTTGTTACCTTGAAATATTTCGTAGTATTTGACAAAGTTTTTCGTCCAGTATAAATTCTTCTACAGTTCGCACCAGGCGACGGCTTCTACTGTGCCTTTCACTCTTAAGAGTCTTTCACGAATGATGGGAGCGTTTATGTATGTGCATTTTTGCAAATTATTCGGATCAGATGCCACTCAGTTTTCCCAATTTCAAAACTTTTTAGATTGTTTTATACAAACGAATACATACATAGAATTTCAATCTTTTTGTATACATACTCGCGCCAGGTCCCGTATCACTCATAAATCAACCAGTGAAATCCCCATAACGACCCATTTTTACAACAATAGAACTCTAATAAATGTACATGGTATATACATGAATTTCTATGATTTCAACATTCAGTCCTAACACATGCCAGTTTCACGTCGCAGTAATTCTCGATGATCCCTGAATGGATCAAATTCGTCCAGTACTCTCAAGATTCCTTGGAAATTCATTCTTGGATTGCTTCGTAGCCTCGTCCACATACTCTCATTTGGCGTTGGAAATCGCATAACCCTTGCTTCCCTGTATAACTCTAGCAATGATTGTTGGGAAGCTTTATCTGTAGTTTGATTTGCCTGAAAGTAACAGCTGCTATGGATCATTCTATCATAGCACTGCATGACCACTTACTACAATCTGGCATTGTTCGTGCTTAGCATCGTACATAACGCAATTTCCGTATCGTTTCGGCTCAGTAATGGGAATAATGGCACCGAGCAAAACGACAACCATCACCGGCGGTTTCCTTCTTCGTACTAGTCGTGCTGGTTGTTCATCTTGCTTCAACACAAGGATAACGGGATTTTCATTTCTATATGCATCCTGATACGAGACACATAACAGTTGGATTAATACGTTTGCATTGGGCGGTATATCGGCATCCTCACGTGAAGTAGGGTAACCATCCTGAATAACTACATATATTATCTCATTAAAACAGTAAATATTCCAATTCATTTTCCTTCTTTATACAAAAGCATTAATATGATGTAAACGCGCTTACCTGGAAGCCTAAGAACATGGCTCTATTGTGGTGGTATGCATTGAACACGTCCACGAAAGAAGCGTTGTTAGAGCCATCGAGGAAAGGAACGAGGCCAGCGATGCGAGTTTTTGTGTTCAGGGAGCAGAAAACATTATGCGCTGTGATCACTTGTGGTAATCTTGTCCGCTGCAGTTCCTCTAGGTGTCCAGGACTTAGACCAATTTGTTGAGAATAAGAACATTCATCGCTTATTGCATCGCTTGGTCTCGGAACCATTACGACAGGAATTTGCAGATCCGTAGTTGACTCTAAAATTTCGATGATGAAAATTTGAGGTGCTGTCGCGCTGAGTAGTTAGAGTTTACAGATGAACGAATATCTTACCGAGTTGCGGCTTGCATCTTTCACACAGACAATCCATGGGCATTCCACCGCGCGGGTATTTTTTCCCATAGTCCCACAATAACTGTTCACCTGCCTGAACTCAGAATTCGGCGAATAACAGTCGAGTAAAGTTCGTAAGTAACCGTATATAGTGAAACTTTTTTGTACCGTTATATTTCGTGTTGCCTCAAAGATCACCAGCATTTCCATTTGGGGTCCTAGGTCCGTGACGTAGCTACGATCGATGCGCTTATAATGGAGATTTGGATGAATTCCGCTATGGTTGAAAAGTCGACCCAGTGTCACCGCTCCTTTATATATAGGATCATGTGCGAGAATTGAATATTTCCACTCACGCGTACCACCGTGCTGATCACGGACGTAAGCTGAAAATACCTATTTCCGACATTAAAAAAACACCGGAGACACATGCAGACACTAACGCTAACCTTTATATTCGACTTCATAATCACCTACATGAGTCGCATATTCCACGCCCGATTTCTGCATCATTTCAATTGCCTTGTGCACAGGTACAAATGTGCCCCTAAAACATGTATGGAGCTATAGATACGCTTCGATGTGTAACGAAATTTCCAGAGAATTTTGTGAGATTACCTATAATCGCTGACAATTTGACCTTTGTCAATGGAGTGTTTGGCAAACAATCCTTTCCCTTCAATGCTAGGAATATCGCGTATTTCAAGCCAAGGAAAGTCCTAAAATTTTTCTTTGTGGTTTTGGCCATACGAATTATATATCGTTCAATTATTCATTATTCACCTGGATTGGTTGCGCTGTACGTCGGACATTGAAACACTGCCGTTCGTATTCAGTGCAGTAGCCACCTAAATCGTTCGTTGTGGAGGGTTTGCCATTGTGATATCTCATGTAGCTGAGCACATTGTCCGGAACGGCCATCTCTGGTAATATTCCAGCGCCGTGATCATGAACCTCGACGGGTTCTTCCTGTTCCACTCCTGGTTGAGAAATCTCAGCGGCTTCTTCTTGTTCCATTTGTTGCTGAATGTTTGGTTCACCAGCTACCACATCCTGTAACTCATGTGGAACTTCTTCCATTTCTTGATCGCCGGCCACCACATCCTGCTGCTCCACCATAACGTCATCCCTATCATGTTCACCGACTCGCGGTTGCTCCTCTGGAATTCTCTCCATTCCTTGATCAACAGCTACTACATCCTGATGTTCCTCTGGAACATCTTCCATTCCCGCTCGATCGCCAGCTACCACACCGTGTCGCTCCTCTTGAACGTCATCCATTTCATGTTCACTAGCTGATGAAACAATCAGTTCCTCCTCTGAAAAATCGTCTCCTTCTGAAGATGAGCCGCTAGGCTGGTCGACGTCATCCAATCTTTCTTCAGGAACATCTTCCATTCCTTGATCGCCAGCTACCACATCGCGTCGTTCCTCTTGAACGTCCTCCATTTCATGTTCACTAGATGATGAATCAATCTGTTCCTCCTCTGAAAAATCGTCTCCTTCTGAAGATGAGTCGATAGGTTGGTCGGCATCATCCAATCTTTCTTCGTTCGCGTTCCATTGTTCGTCCACAGCAGCATCCTCAGCCGGTAGTTCACGTACGCTAAATCTGTCCTTTGTACAAGAGGTGAACAGCAAATAAATAATGGAAACACTTACGCCCTTTCCGCGTTCAACATTTCCTCTACTGAGCTAGCTGTTCAGTCATTTCCCTTCGGCTCCCTTCCTCAACTGCATAGCTTCTAAGGACGAGATAGCCGAATATACAACATAGCTCATGTCTTTTCACATAAAATTCCTGTTGCGTCCTTAGGTCATGTGCTGTCAAAATGCAACTGATAAATAATGATTTTTGGAACAAATGCATGGCATAACAGCACGGCTTTCACTCACATTGTAATAACGCCACGTTAAGGTTAGTGAATCTGTCCTTTAGGAGTTGTAGCTCCGTCCTAATCCCATTCTCGATTTCTATGTGTGCCACGCTATGCCTTGTCTAAACCAGAACCACGATAAGCAATCACAAGAGCGACCGTGTTGATGAAGGCTCACCGTGGCACTGCTTATTCCCAGCGTTCCACATCCTAACCTCGTAAAAAAGTGCTTCATCATACAACGCGAATTCTCCTTCTTCACTTCTCGCCCATTCCACTGTATGAAGAACCTCTTCATTATTGTGTTGCCATCTGCTACGCCTCTTTCGTGGCATATACTGAATAGTAGTCCTGCATGAATGTGAAAAAGTGCATTCATTTACTCGATACATACTGTTCACGAAGTTCCTTATAGAAATCTAGCCACGTCATACACTTTTCATCCACCACAAAATAGCCACCGCCTCTGCCCATTGGGTCACGCGCTACATTGTAGCGTTTCCGTCGAGGGTACCTTCCGACCTGAACGAGTAATCCACTATCTGCTTCTAGAAGCTAAAATTGATATAAATAGTATTTTACACACCCAGAAATGTTCTAAAATTCCAAGATCAGGAATAGGCATGACAGCTGTGAGACTGCATATATTGCCATAACGTGTCTTATATGTGAGCTCATTTCTCGCACCATTACAGTGCACCAGATACACCATGACAGCACTGAACATAGCTTTTTACACTCACAATTTCCACAGTTGCACTGCGTGCTCTAGTACCTTACCTCATCACGTAGTTGTAATTTCGCAAAGTTAGCGAAGTACTATCTTCATTGAATCTTCTCATGATTTCATTTATCTCTTCCTCAATCTCCGTACAGTCCACTATTTTTTTCACCACACAGTATGGTACTGTATTCTAAACATGGGAACAATTAGAACCATGTCATCTTGTTCATTTATTCTGATATGTTATTCTTACTTCTGGTCTTTCACTTTTCATTAAGACCTTGGTATGTGCTGTGCGATCGGATCTCGTCCTTTACCCTTTCGAGTTCGGCTTCGGTAACTCTTATCGCGTAGTGAATCGCAGCATCTCGAGCATATCCGGCCACTGAAATTTGTAATTTTCTCTTGTACATCACTGTTGTATTGTTTTGGCCAAACCTGCGCTCATATTTAGCCTCAAGAAATTGTAGAATGACAGCAATGCTAATGCGAACTGTTTTCTGACACTTAACACCACACCCGCATCCTGTAATCGGCGGAAGAACGCCGGTACGATCTCACAGGAATAGATAGCGTCATCGATGGTCACTGTTTCACCGAATCTGAACAGCCAATATTTACTTGTACACTTGTTTGTGCTGGACGGTTTCGTCACCTCTTTCTTGAACGCATCGCCACGAGCATAAACCGTTCAACATTACTCGCATATGGCTTCCGTGTCTGGTTAGGTTCCTGATATAGTTGTCGTACACCATTGTTGTCTATTACCCGCACGGACTGCAAATTAGGTATTGTTACAGTTTGCAAAGCCTTGGGAATGATTTATTCGGGGGCAAGTATGTTTCCATTAGATGCAAAAATATCGGACCATTTGATGCGTTCCCACAGTATCACTCCCAAATTTGGCCCACAATATCGAATTGATCAACAACGTGCCTACCGTTCTAGTTTCAAGAAATTCTGAATAAGTTCGCAATATCCGATGACTTTCCCTGTCCAGTTTTCTCCACAACTTTAATCGTTCATCCACTTCGCTCATCCATCCTTAATAGTTATAATGCGCATTGCATTGTGGCATGGCTTTTGTTATGATAAATGACGTTATAATCTACATTAAACTATATTTCTATGCGACTAACTTTGGCCACGATCGCTGCCCGATGGAAGTGGAAATGCCTGCATGTAGTACGGTCGCTCTTGATCTGTTTCGCCTTCGCTCCAATCGTCTTGTTCGTGGTCAAACATCAAATTTGTGTGAGGCTTTCCCAAAAACCAATGGTGCACCGAATGGCCGCCTGTATTTCGTGGTTATGAATACTCAACATTGAAGCATTCTTACGTACTTACCGCTATATTCCGAGTCTTCATTAACGTTGACCGTGTAACACAGCTGACTCCTTGGTATAGTTGGCGCTCCACGTGTAGATGGCCGACCACCGATATCCTACAGTATCTCATCAATGAAAATCTTTTCCGAAACTTCGCGTAGAGTTGCGCAGCTTACCTGGTCTATTGATCTTTCTTGTCTTCCTTGTGGTTGTAGAGCTTCTCCTCCTGACGGTCCTGGCCTTTCCTCCGCACCTCGCGCCTGTGCTTCTTCCGCCGCTAGACCCGACGGTCCTGCCTGTTCTTGTCCAGCCTGTGCTTGTGCGCCTACTGGCGCTAAATCGGACGGTCCTTGCCTTTCCTGCTCACCTTGGACTTGCCCATCTAACGCCGCTATAGCCGGCGGTCTAGGCTCTTGCTCCATATCCTCGTCAGCAGCTACGACGGCTACCGCCTGTGGTGTTGAATGTGATGCCTGCTGGTCATGTGGTTGCTCGTTCAGATTCTGCTCAAATGTAGCGTTATAAACACAAAGAACAAGACAAAGTGTCAACTGATTCGAATCATTGCTCACGTAATTGCGCAGTGGAACACCGCCTTCGCTTAGTTGCTGCACAAATGCCATGTAGATCTGCCACTCCCTTGGATGTCGAGGCATGGGAATTCTTTTGAAATCCACAGATACACCCTTCAGTCTTTCTAGTATTCCTCTGCTAACTTGCTTATGTGCCTATGAATTGTCGATATCGAGTTCTCACTAGAAAGGCATAAACTGGCTCACCTCATAAAGTTCGCTTATGTTTCCATCGGGATCTTTCTGTGTTATACCATGAATTCTACTCATATGCATATTATAATTAAATTTGCCGTGCTTCCCACATTTGAAACAAATCTGATAGCCGTGTTCTTCGGCGGGCGGATAATACACATCTGAAATACAACAGTTTGCAACAGTATATCAAAGTGACACACAGCGTAAAACAATGCCGTTATTTGCCTTGGGTTAGCTCCAACGATAGCCCAGGTATATCTTTCGGCAGCACTCTTTTGGCGTAATCACCGATCCGTTTGACAGCAGTTCGGCGAACTTCCCGTGCAGTGTTGCTGCGGCGTCTCTGCATTTTCCTAATCTGGATAGGTAAATGGAGAGCAGTTAAACCATTAGTGAGGTATCCGAGCAAATCAATGAGCTAATCAATGTAGGTACACGCCGTACACATGAGAAGCCTATACTCTTCTTCAGCAACAATGGACTTGATGGGCAGTTTTATTAATCATATATATGAGGAACAAGAGGATAGTTCTGCATACGGTGATTATCAAAGTAATCTCTCCATTGCTTCGCGTCAGCTTGCTCACGTTCCACGGCGTTAAATCTTCTACAATGCTTCCAATACAACATTGTGCAATAAATGATGGTAATCAGCCACAACAGCATCATCCATGAGTCTGATATCCATGAATACGATATCCATGAGTCCGATGCCATATGTGGTGATGCATCAGGTGTGTAGTTCGGAACTGTATCCTGATAATAAACGCTATCTATTACTTCCAGCACCTCACAGTTAGCATATTGAAACTGAAACGACGCCACTCACCGGTACTATGACTTTGAAATCAGTGCCCATTTCGCTCTGGACTACACGCGAGTGGACCACCACCTTTCCGATCCTCAACCACTTCCCTCTCGGCACTTCGACGGCAAACACCGGCTTCGTGATAACTTTTGGATCCTGTATATTGTGGAGCTCCTCAGGCATCTCGTACATTTGCGTGGCCCTAGTTGCTATGATCACGAAACGTGCTAACGGCCGCACCAAAGTGAACTGTAATTGTATTAGATGAGTAAAATGCTAAGTGAAAACGCCGCATCAGTAAAGCAACTCCCGTACCTGTTCGTCCGTCGAATTTTGCAAGACCAGTTCGCACTTATGCCGATCTGAAGAAAGCAGTCCACATCCTGGTACTTGTTCTTGCAAATTGCACAGCATAACTGAGGACGAGTGTCGACACAGGCTTTCATCTTGCACCATTTTTAGTTTGGATAAATTGACATTCTTGTGTTCCTCCTTCTTGATCGCATACAATCCTCCAACGTCGTGTATCCAATATGCACTCATGTTTGGCAAGAATTGTCCAAGAGGTTCCACGCGAACCAGATAGTCTACATCGGAAACCATCGCTGTTGGATAACAGATCTGAGAACATACAATCTCACATTGCTATGTGCTACATTAGATTACGAACTCTACAATTACCTTGATTTCAATTGTTCTCATATTCATTCCGATTACCGTGGCCTTTATCGTATCCCTTGCACCACTGCCGTGCAATGCCAGCAGTGACCCGTTGAAGTGTGCACCCGCAAGCCGCTTGATTGCCGACATGAGGCTGCGGTTACTCGACCGTTCCAACAGCCCTTCAGCCACTCTACCGAAACCGAACAGCTGATCGAGGGTATCATGCACTTGCGCATACACTTGAGTCCGCACAGATGAAAATGCTAATCCGAAATGGTCACTGTAAAATCATGCAAGTGAGAACTACACTAGAAAAAATTAAAGTCGTCTTATAGTTACAGCTGTCAGATATCAACTTCTAGAGTATACCTTGATGTTTGAAAAGTGATTCCGTTGATCAGCGCCACGAACGTATTCGCGATAGCCTTCATTTTGTTCTGAGTCTCCTAAATTGTGGATTTGAACAAGTTGAGATCATAGACGAAGCAGACGTAAAGCACGATTTCCGCAAGACGACACACCGTTCTGTAGTGTCTGAGCTCACTTTCCTCGAACACGTGCTCAACACCTTTGAATATCAAACCGCCAAGTCCCATCCCAATACCGAGCGCAACAACTCCGGCATAAGGGAAAAACTGCAGCTCCGTTGCCCTAAAAATACCCATGTTTGCGTAGAAGAATCTAGACGAAACGACGTTTATAAGCTTGTGCTCACCTGTACCATGGTGTGGTGGCACGGCGCATTTCAAAAAGCTTCATCATTTCAGCTTTGTGTTCGACCAATGCTGTTGCCTTCATCGTCTTATAGACCTGTACATGTCACATATTATCTTATCAGATTTCGTGACAAGCACAAATCGGGTACTGACCTCCAATCGAAGAGTTTCATTCAGAACGGTATTCTTATCGGCTTTCATCAGATAGTCTTCAATCGGTTTCACTGCCGCTTCGAATAGGTCCCCGTCAACATATGCCGTGTAGTCTATCAAGTTGCGGATTTATTTTGAACATTGATCCAGATAAGTGACAGAGATGCGTGCGAAGAGTACAAAAGTGCTCACCAAGCAGCACTATTCCACAAGCTTCTTTTCGATCAGCCACTTCGCCAACTATTTCCGCATGTAGTCCATTACGCAGGAATTCATTACGAATTCCTACATCAAGCTGTGCAGGGATGTGCACAAATTCTGGCACGTATGCGCCGAATTCTCCGTACGCACCCTTAGTGCAAAACAACACCAACAAAGACAAAACTTTGTAGAATTGCGCCGACTGCATTCCTTAGCTGTAAACAAGATTCCACCTGTTAACATCTTGACAAAATTCCAAGTGTTAACATCTTGAGCAACTCGTTAGAAAAAGACAATTCATGCCATCAAAGGAGATAAAGTGTATGCATGAACACATCGTTTTCATGCTCACATTCAAAGGAAACCATTTATTCCAACATTATCTGTGATACTTTTAGTATGTTGTAGATCGACTACTACCATCTCCAACAGTAGTAATTCCATTCGTGCATTCGTGTGATCGCAAACTACCCGACGAAGTCAACTGTGCGTTCTGCTCTTGAAAAATTAGAGATGAGTTTTATGCTCGAGATGTTTGATGATCATAAGTTTATTGTGTTGATTATACGCTGTACATTGATATGAATACGCATATAGGTCTGCAAGCAAACATATATGTGTTCACATAGATGATGTTTTTTATTGTATTATTTGCGTTTCCCTTTTATCTATTCTTTTTTGATCCCTGAAACATGCAATGAAAATGGAAACAATAAGTAATAAAAAAACCAAAAGCATAAAACAGAATGCAGAAGTTGAATAAAAAAATTGGAATCTCTTTGAAATAGTAAATGAAAATCTGTAGTAAAACATGGAACAAAAATTTTAACTACTAAAAACGGATAAAATCGATCAAAGTGAGAATTACCACCGCTCACCCTCCAATGTGATTCAGATCAATACTGCAAAGAAACTGTGGTTGAATTGATGGACTATGGAAATTGAAGTTTGCTCAGTTTGGTACAAACAAGTCAAAGAAAAAAAAATGAATTTGCAACATACAAAGGCTCTGGAGACTGTGATATTGTCGCATGACGTTGATAACATACGAGAACTCCAGCTTCTTCCTGTGCAACAGGTCCGTCCACATATTATGTATCTTAGTCGGGAAACGCAGCAGCTCTCCTCCACTAAACTCTTCGCTAAGAGTCGGTCCCTCATAATCTAACGTGCATGGGTGAACCTATAACGATGTTGTTCTCAGAATGGGATTGTTCAGTAAAGCGTTTGTGGGAACAGTGCTCACCGGATAGCAACTCTCTGCAGACTCGTCGTAACTCACGCAACAGCTATACCTTTGCGATGAGCTTGGTGGGATCATCTCGCCAAGAAGTACCACTGTCGCGGTACCGGTTGCCGGTTTCAGCACGAGCACTACCGACGCTTTTCTCTTCCCATTGTACGCATCACCGTAAGCTGCCATGAGCAGCGTACTTAGTCGGTTATCTGGGTCAAATGGAGAGACCTCATGGTAGGGATCGTAATGCTGAAATCGGAAGGAGACTCGTGCGATGATGTATGCACGGAAATGCTTGAATAATCGTTAATCGACTCACATGTGCATCTTGAGGGCACACAGCAATGCGGCTCGCTATGTATGCTGCGAAACTGTCCAGTTTTCGAGTGGTGTCCAATCGAAGAAGCCATTTCGACTGGATACTAACCCATAACAGCAGCCGCTCAGCCGTTACCGGAGAGTTGGTCTTATCACGTTTGGCGTCTTCAATGACTAGTTGTCTTCGTCTCATCGCCGGCCATTGCACAGTGTCCACAACTGTGAGTCGCCAATGAATGGAGGTATTGGACGAACTGCGCTCATCTGTGACCTCGTCGTTAACGAATTCAAATGGGCTCCCTGAAATGATGGTTCTAATAAGTGTTTGTTTACACCCATATTCACTTGGATATATACCGTGCTCAAGCGGCGGAGCACGAGGCTGCATTCTCGTGCTCATCTCCGGTGAATGTGACGGCGGAAGTGGGCGAACGTGAACATCGTGAAAGCGCCCCATTGAAGCCTTGTACATCGGTATCGTTCTCGGCGCTAACCTCTGCTCTATCGATGAAGCTGGTTCTAGTGGGGACTCTACAGCGGATTCACTTTCACCTTGCGTCGACGGTTCCGCAACGTAATGTTGGTCGATCGTTCCAGCCATCGCTTCACCGCCACATGCTCCTTGGGAATGGTGCTGGTTGCGCCCTTCTGCCATCTTTCTGATCCCGCTTGCATCCGTCACTTTCGCTGCTTTTTGTTGCTCATGCTCTAGCGGCGCAGCGCTGGGCAGTGGATTCGTCGCCATTTTTGGATTCTCGAAGCATGGCTTCGAGAATGAGTCAACGTGCTCATCACGAGCGCGCCCCATTGAAACCTTGTAAACCGATTCAGGCTGGCGTTGTTCACTTGTTCCTGCTCCACTGCCGCTCGTATCCGATCCTTTCGTCAATCGCTTGAACAACTTTTTCCCTTTACTCCACATGCTTTTCTTGACTTTCACTTGTGGCTCATGAGGCAAGTTGGGCCGGTTGGAATCCTCACTACTGCTTTCATCTGAAAATGTTGCTAAAATGTGCACTGTTTCATGAGTATTGTATAATGTTATCGCTATTTTAGTAGCTTGTAATAGTCACACTGCAAGTACCTTCAAATGGCGGCGAATTCTTGGCCCGCTTCCTCGAAGGATGTCGTATACCGCTTGTTGAAGCTCCATCATCACGCACCTCTTAATCAAATGTGCTTGTGCGACATTGAACTGTTCAGTACCTGTTTAAAAAAATGGACACTCTTCAATTGATACTAACTGCGAATCTTCTTTGAGGGAACATATGCGGTGGGGTCGGATGCTACAGCAGCATCGTCTTCATCTTCAGCATCGTCTTCATCTTCCAATGAGGGCTCGTCCGTGTCCGACAACTGCATGGCCATTTTAGAGAATCTGCAAAATTGAGACAGCGCACACTTGAGAAGAGAGTTTTTCAAATTCTAGAAACGGTTGACTGGCCATACCCCGTAAACTTTACACGTCGTTCGGCCGCCGCTATATCAGCCCCAAATAATCCTTTTTGTCTCTCGGCCAACAATCTTGCAATGCGGTATCCCTTCACAACGGATTTTGAGAAACTGTCCACGTAATGTCGCATTTGGACTTCTTCGGAGTGGCCTTGAAAGAGATACATGTGTTTTCTATCAATTTATAAACATGCGTTTGACTTACGAACCTAGCATCGCGGCAATGTTCGGATCGACTGGCTTTAGTCTCCCTACGCTGTCTTGATCCAGGGATTCGTCGAAGTTGCGCCCAGAAATTGCGTGTCTTACCTATGTTTGAAGGGAATGGTATTTTCAGTTGAGCACAATCACCCACTTGCAATTGCTCACTTACCGCATTGCATGTGATAAGCATTTCTTCGCAATTTATTGTCTTGAAAAACCGCTTAAAGAGATATGGAATAGACGAAGGCGACGCTGGCGTGCCGCTCCACAACAGGAAGAATGGACTTGCCCGCTCATTCATTTGGGGAGCAAGATCATGCTGCTGGACAACACTGAAAAAAACGACGTTATTCCAATCTACATGTGCTAATTTCCTACTCGGACATACTAGCTACGGAGTTTCTTGTAGTGTTGCAACCATGCATACGATTTCCTGTCCAGAACAAAGAGGCCACTTTTGCATGTCGTTTCTCGACGACCCGATCCTTGCTGTTTCGGTTGCGGGAAACGCACAACCTGAAGTCGTACCCGATAGCTGCTGTCCAAAAATGGTTTGTTTGAAACCTCCAAGATCCACTGCCATACAAGCCTACGTAAACCTGATAGAACAGCTCTAGCTTTACCCAAAAGTCCTCGTCCGATTCCACATGCTTAACGAGTCCCATAGGTTGGAAAGCTGTTACGGCCTCCTCCACTACACTGCCGCATACCGTTTTGCAGGCTATCTCGTTCCTTGAGCCACTGCAGACCATAATGTACGCGAATAGAGCGCTGCAATATGGTGACGTGTATAAGTGCAAGACGCTCTTTCTCATTCATTTGCAACCTCCCGTCGATGTATGTACGTACATACCTCATCAAGAAATTGTACTCCACATGAAGCAGCTCTCTCGAATTCCTTGCAAACTTTTTCATAATTTCCTCAATTTTTTCGTTGATAATGCGGTGATTGACGACCGCTCGCATCGCCCCATACAGCGCGCATCTCTGGAAAGAGCAAAATTTTGAACTATATAAGTATGTCATGTGCTTGTTTTGTCTAGAGTACCGACCTTTTTAGGCTTTCCCATAGAAACGATTCCCTTGTGCGATGCGGCTTTCACTTCCTCGCTCTTCAGACGTTTATAGTGGTCTCTCATAATTTCAATTGCGTTTATCGCAATCGGTATCCTTCTTTCTCCGGCGACTGTCGACAAGAGTATGTTTTATATGTTGTATGGAAATGGTTGAAAAAAGTCCAATGGGTGAAACAAGTTCTGTGAAATGTACCGGGGTCCATATGAACTTTCAGGAAATTGTAAAAAGCGATCAGCGACTTGATAAAGCCCATTCGAACATGGACTGTCACTGCGTGTTTTTGGGTCACTTGCAGGAATTCCGCAACCATGCAGTGAGAAAACAGCGCATCGTCCACAGTAACAATTCTACCGCACCTAAACTTTTCAGTCCTCCTCCAGAAAACGAACACTGCCAGCAGGTATTCACACACCTTTGACGTGCTCTCATCGCTATAAGCATGAACCGACAAACGTATGCCATGTGGACTGCACTACGGTCAAGCGACTTCAGATATGGCTCTTCTCCACCGATTAGCTGAAATATTTGCGTAAAATTCCACATGCGATGTGTTCGATGATGTAGATGCTTAGAAACTTCTTACTATAAAATCTTGGAGATGGGTCTTGAATAGCGTCAAAATCGGGTGACTCTCTTCGTTCAACTTCCTCCATAACTTCATTGACATATCCGCGCCTCTCATCCATCCTTGAAAATGTGGCAGGTGAAGAGCGTTTTGCCATGTGGTTGATCTTATGACTAATCAGTCCTTGGAAACCTACCCGACTCTTTTGGTACAGTGTAGTCTTGCACGAAATAGTCCGGCGTGTATTCGTCATCGTAGTACTTGAACATCAAGTCCGATACGTACCGACTCGTAAAGTGTGGATGAATAGTAGATCCGCCTGCATACAGATTCGGTTAGCTTGTTGTATTCCTTCAACTCACATACTTGGCTAACCTTTGTATAGCATGTCATAAGCAAATCTGTACTCATGTTCGCGCGGTATGTGCGGAGCACTAAACGTTTCTGGAAGCGTGAACGTCTGCAAAAGGGAAGTTTCAGCCTGATCAGAACAGAAAAATAGATAGCGGTTGAAATTTCCTAATGTTAGCGTATTCGCACCGATGGAAACGATGTTGAAGCCCCTTGAGCAGACGGTCCCGCTTGGTCCATGAGTTCTAGCTGTTTGAATTGCATTTGGGGATTAGCCGCCAGATAACGCTCACGGAGCACCACTTGACGCTCCAAAACCTGTAACACTGCACCTTGATGTGGCTATGATGAATGGATGAAGCAAGAATACAAGATGTGATTTGTATGGATGAAGAGGACCCCATAAGTAGGAACCCCGCCGTTCCGTAGTTGAGCCACTATTTCTTCGTACGTGTCCCACTCTCGGTCAGTCCTTGGTTCCGGTATCCGCGTGAAGTCAACGCTTGCCTTCTTCGTTCTTTCTAGCATTCCGCGACCCGTGTGCACTAGAACCTGAACAAGAAAGAGGAACAGTCTTATCATTCCCGTACTCTAGGAGGCAAACTGTTCACCTGAATCTCCCATTTCTCCGCAAATTCCTTATGGCTATCCTGTATATGACCTGTTAAACTAGTGAATTTCTTGTGTTTTCCGCACACCATACAGAATTGGTAGCCTCTTGACGGTATGCTTGGAGCATACACTTCTGAAAATAAGCTTAGTTTTATCTGGGGCATCAGTAAATGTTCAGCATTGTCAGCAATCAATAACGGAAGCCCACCGTCTGAGAGCTCAACAGGCGGTTTCGGAATTCTCCCACTTTCTATCCATGACGGTATGCATTCCTTTGCCAGTGCAGCAATTTGATCGCTTGGTAGTGGGACCTCGCCCCCATCAGTACTCTTGGTCTTCTTGGTCTTTTGCCGCTCCACGAATTGCACTCCTCTCTCTACCTCCACTCGTTTATCTTCTGCTCCGGACATTTCTGGTATAGTTGTTCTACTGTAAACCTGCAACGCGTACGAGGCAACTAAAAAGCAGATGTATTTTTTTAGAAACGTGCCATATTCATCTCAACGGAGTTGCAAATATCGGCTAGAAAACATGGGAAAAGAAAAAAAACGTCAGATGCCAGGGTCGCGTTTGAAATGTGTTCGACTTTCTGTTAATGTTGCTGTCAAAATATTGTATTTATATGAGATTATTGTTGGCTGTGACAAATATTGTATTATTAGCTCTCGTGTGTGTTTCAGTAAACTAACTCTCGACATATTCGATTACAATTCTATTGTGATATTGGTTAACATTGGTTTCTATTCTTTGGTGATTCTGTGTCAGGTCTGTTAATGTTACAGTGCACTCGAGGTGTGAATAAAATATCTCGCTTTTAAGTGCGATTCGATATAATATGAAAAGATATTAAGGAAAATTGCTCATATTAAAATTAAATATAAGAGAAGTCTCAATAGATTCAAAAGTTAATGTTTAATAGTCATTAATCTTAAAATCTGGATTATGAATAAAGTTTTTGTTCCATTTAGTAATTTGCTTTAATTAGGTTTATTGGTTTGTGTTATTCAAATTCAACTTTAAATTCGCGTTTGAATATGATGGCTATAGACTGGCAATGAATTGTCAGCGTCTGGTCCCCTACCTGAGCAGCATCGAAGTGAACCGTTTACCATTTTCAAGCCTTCCCGAAAAAAACGATATTTCGATCGATATCGATCGGTTACTCATGACCGTATGAATTTCAGCGTCTGGTCCCCTACCTGAGCAGCATCGAGTGAACCGTTACCATTTCAAGCTTCCCGAAAAAACCGATATTTTCGATCGATATCGATCGGTTACTCATGACCGTATGAATTTTCAGGATGCGTCCCCTACCTGAGCAGCGTCGAGTGAACCGTTACCATTTTCAAGCCTTCCCCGAAAAAACCGATATTTTCGATCGATATCGATCGCTTTGGCTGCTTTCATACTCCATGATTTTGGAGTTAGGAGAATAGGTAGTAGTGAAAAAATTGTGTTACTATTATTTTCTAGATGTAGCTTGTTCTGAATTCTTGGTATAGGGATTAAAGCAAAATATCAAGTAGTATTCCAAGCACTTGATTCTACTAAAAAGCGTTGAATATTGGGCATTGTTTGGCCTCTTTTGGGATGCACCAATTCGCGGACTGGCTACCAGCGAATCGCCGTATTCGCTAAGTTTGACACCGGCATTACCGATTCATAGGGATTTGTTTGGCATTCACGAGACTCGGTTTTGCATGCCCCCAAACATGCCGTGGACATTGGTTAGTGCAATACCTTCACCCATGTGTTAGGTAGGTTTAAAGGAGCTGATCTTGTTCTGTTGCACGCATTCTCTAGAACCTCTTGAAGAACTGCGAGCACATGGTGATTAGTTGGCACCATTGTCACCATTTACGGTGTTGCTATCCAGAGAGTGAATGACGAGACTTTTTACCCGTTCAAAATATACTGAATTACGCACCCAGTGGCGGTAAAGCAAAGAAATCCGTCAAGAGCCCGCAAAATGGGACCATTGTATGTGCTTGTTGACCCAACAACGGACGAGCCAGCACCCAATTAGGGATCGTTTGCACGTATCAATCCGTTGCCACGATACTGCCGAAAGTACCATATTTTGATGGATAACGCTTTCCACAGAAGTTGTAGAAGACGGCCGCTCGAAGTGGAGTACCCTTACAAATTGACCTGGCAACACGCTAAGAGCACAGTAAGGGTTGGCAAGCCCAGTGCGATGCCTTCAGAAATTCAGTCTGTACCGAACAGTGCGTTGAATAACTCCAGGGTTTACTCGGATACGCCATCCATATCCCCTCGAGTTCCTCCGCGACCGCCACCCTTACCAACACAACCCATACCGCCCGGCACAAGGGTACGCTGCTGTTGCCCCACTAATGAG
>MU883831.1:0-11862 GCA_036418205.1 Ostertagia ostertagi | reverse complement strand
GAGTCCCCCACGACCGCCGCGCCAAAACTAGGTCACCGCGCGCGACGTCGCCGGCGTTTTTGCAGTTGAACATGGCAATTTGCCAAGTTTAGGACCCGCCTCTCTAGACGATCGATACAACACTTTTTTGTTCCGTCTGTGTAGTCCCCATTTCTGCATTTGTTTTTGCTTAGTCCTAGCAAATTGCCACGTTCCAACCTGTAAGGACCGGTAGCCGCCGCGTGCGGTGACCTACTTTCGCTTGCGCGGCGACCTCAGGGGGACTCTTGTCTCGCACCCGATGGGAAGACCTGTCGAATATCTAGTGGGCTATGGGGTGAACTAGTCTATCGACACCCCACGCAACATTTCGTGCCACCACTCTTTCCCACCTTCGTGGAGTTCAATCAAAATTGTTGACCCCGGCGGTGCTGCTCAGGACGGACAACCCAGATCAGTTACGGAGAAGAACTGGAAATATACCTAGGAAGAGGCAGGGTGGCCTCCTAAGGATACGGGGCAATGCGCCAGGATTGTTTCCCAGCAAAGTATATGCCCCAGCGCCTTAGCAAGGCCTTATCCGCGCTGCTGCCTACCCATCGTCTCGCAGCCTGACTCGAGCCGTTCCTAGAGAGTGTGTGCGTTGAAGAGGGCAGCACCGATGAAAGTGGCATCAATGCGGAATGCCAACAAAGAAGGGGTCCCATTTCTCGAGTTCTTGGCGGTTTCTCATGGTTTTTCTTCACTTGCACCACTCACATTCACCTCTACCTTGATTTCTGATGAGCAAACACCGCCTTCAGTTTTTTTTGTTACTGTAAAGTTTTCGGGTCTCGCCTTGTATTCATCTTGCGAGAGCCATCTAAAGCTGTTCAGCCTTGGAGTGAATTTCGAATTCTTTTTCCCGTAAAAGTAACAAGGCTGACCACCTTCGAATTCAGGTTTATACCATGTATACATCTTAGGGAAGACATAGAATATCCTACGTTTCGTACTGCATACCAACACTTCAACACCACACAGTAATAGTTATTCAGGATATTTATGATATTGTTGTTGAGAATGCGACTGCTAGTTCGAAAAACTTCACCCATTGTCAGGTTTTTGGAATTTTTCAGAAGTTCCACTTGGCCTGACCAACGACTGACCGATTGCACCGACTACGCACAAAGCTCTTGTCCAAGTTAGTGTTCTTCCTCGGGAATTCCTGCCGTACGGGAGGTTTTCGTTGGGGATTTGTTGATTACTAATAAGCATCCAGAGCTTCACGCAACCCTCTTACACTGGTCACTAACTAAAAAGGTGCAGGGACAAGCTGCCCTTTCCAAGCTGTTGTTTCACACTGGGTCATCGCGTTCGCATTTTTCCAAAAATTTTACAATTCTCCCTCTTTAGCCGATGTCAGACTTCGCGAATCGAGTGATTCGCGAGCGTTCGCGGTCGCGCCGCAGCCAGCGAATCGTTGCCGTGCTGCGTACGCAGTATGCCGACTGAGTGGGGCGAAGTGGAGTGTCGTCGTTGAGAGCGCGGGCAATCTCTGATTCCTGGCTTCACTTCAACGTTTCTTTACTTAGTGGAGCTCAACTCATGCGAAACACTCATAATAAATGACCTTACTTCTCCGCATCCTCTTAGCGACTTCCACACTCACGCGCCTCCTCAGTTCGCGCCTGGTGCCGTAGAATACGAATGGCTATTGCTCACCCAAAATAGCAATAACGAGCCGTCATCCTCAAAATGGCAAGCGAACGCGAGCGTATAGATTGGCTTTAAATTAAAAACGTAAGTAGTTAAGCTTCGGAAATAGCTGGGCATGCAAAGGCAAAGGCAAGTTTCATATTATACCGAGCGTAGCAATTACACCGGCAAGAGCTCACACGGAACAAGGCGATTTCTCTGGAAGAACGGTCAAAAATGTAAAAATCAATAGTATGAACTTGTAAAATGTTTCCAGGTGTTCGCCAATACGTGAATGGCTTGGCACCCGATGAAAAAATCCCACAAACTATAAATCACAAATGTTGTCCTATCATGGGGGATGCACACGTCTAATGAAGACCTGACGTTGCCCTTCGTTAAAAAAAACTATTCTACTTTCGGCGTGTTGATTTCAACCAATCAGAAGAAGCCCCTCCCACCTTGAGTTACAATTAGGTTGGAAAGAAAGTCCTGCAACACTTTTTCAAATTTTTGATTTTAATTTTATCTTTTTTGGTTACAACTCCTGACCGGTCTTATATCTACCATGAGTGTCCACCACTTGTCTCCAACGCTCAGAAAATTTCTTGATGCTCCTTGCCAAAACCCAGCGGAGTGCGGGTCGAGAAAGGAGGCGACCTCACTTTCGAGTTGGAGTTGATCGTCTAATTATTTCGTCATCAAGATGATGATTTAAGGTCCAGGATAGGTAGCAGTCATTTACAGCTCGACCAGGGGATTACGCTAAGAGAGGAAAGAAATCTTGCCGCAACTCCAGAATTTCTTACCGGGCTCATTTCGGATCATGGTGATTCGCAATGTCATGAAAGAAATGAATATTGTCGCGGTACGAGGGCTCTTGACGAGCTACCTCGGCCAGCTTCTGGTACTTCACAACCTAGGCCACTGCCTACACAATGGTGCCCATAACGAAGGGTATGTAGTGGAGCTTCTGTAAGAGCCCTACCTGTAATGGAGTGTGAGGGACGCTGCTGGCTTCTTATAAAAATATCAAAAGATCGAAAGCGCTGGTGAAACACGCTGTAGCGTGAACGGCATGCCTATTGAAGCTATTGCAGATAGTGTCAGTCGTTGACACGAATCCATAGTTTTGGAGACATTTGTACTAGACAGTGACTCGGAGTACGGATTTACTAGTGGTCGAGGTTTTTTGAATTTTCTTGGATAACTACTGACTGCAGCACTTATATCCACCTCGTGGATTGAAGCCTCGAGAATGCTCTACCATTTGTTAGTCATAAATGTTACCTATGAATTTTTCAGAAAAAAAGAAAATTTTAGAAAGAGTGTTGCAGAACTTTCTTTCCAACCTAATACTATTCCATTTTTGACGTGTCGATTGTAGCCAATCAAAGGAAGCTCCTCCCACCTTGACTTATGCTCCGCCTCATCCATGAAGTTGGTAATTTTTAAATTTATGCTCCAGATTGCACATATTAGCACCATTCTGAGAGGAGGCCCACTCGTGATGAATTCTTCACTCGCAAATTATTTGAATCACTGGAGTACTTTGAAAGTTAAACTATTGAATATCCCATTTCATACCCAGTTTGATGCACCATAACTAACGTTGTCGTGGTGCTGACTGAAGTCTGTGTAGGAGCAGCATGGCAAACCTTACCTGTTCTAGCATAAACACCATGGCGCAAAAATTGCAATTTTCGCCGTTATAATGGGATTCTTTCTCGACTGGTAGTTTCTACAGCACAGCAGTTATTCAGGTGAGGTTTGCCATGCTGCTCCTACACAGAAGTAAATAAAGTGCAGAAAAAAATCCCTAGCTTAGATAAACAGTGTATTCTAAGTAAATGAAGTACATACTCTCATTATTTCCTTCATAAGCTCCCGTTGAAAGCGACGCATGCCACTGATGTCTTCTTCGACTAATCAATTTTGGGAATTATTCGGACTACTGTCCTGACCCGAGAAGCTAATGTGGGAGAATAAATGCAGGACTTCAAAGGAAAGCAGTAATATACAATCAGGGGGACATTTTGGCGCTCCCCTAAGACCAGCCTGGTAGAGGGAGACGCTCCAGGGGAAAATGAGACTTACTTACGCACCCTCTGATATTTTCCCTCTCCATGGATTAGCCCTGAAATTGGGCTTGAATTGAAGAAACTGATTTATGCATTGAGCGCGGCGTTAATCCGTACCCCACAATCCAAACCATTAATAGACACGAATACATAACGACTAACCTCATCTCTGATATGGAACATGAATTCGAACTGCGTCTTTTCGGGATCCATATAAGAAAACGAGCGATGAAACTCTTTGACGCATACGGTAAACGATCGCCGGTGTTGCCAGTAGCTGTCGACATCTGAAATTGTGACAGTTGTCCGCGTATTATCAGAAATGGAACCAAGAAAAATTTCGTGCTTTTGGATACATTGAGAGCACAACGACTACTCAGATCCGATATGATTTTCGATGAATGCTGGCTATTCCACTGATCGATCTTGGCTAGCGCGACCGGCACTCCCTGCCCTCGAGCTTTCAAGAAAAATTCAGAATATCTTTTTTTTGATTTATAATTTTGTTTACTTTGTGTTTTCGTTTCTGCTTCTTTTTATATTGCTGCCTGGTATTAGCCTTTTAGTTTCTAGAAATATTGCAATGGATTTTTTTTTCTGCTCAACAATGATATTTCCTTTTTCCCTCATCTGGGCACACTCTTGTGAGTGTATTTTAAATAAATAAATATAAATAAATTAAATATGCTGAAACGGTAATTTCAGATATCCGAATTTTTTGTTCATCTAGTTTATTTCAGTTTTCACCAAGCATTGCCTTTCGAACATCGGCGTTGCCTGCCGCCACGGGAGTGGTTCGCTAGTACAGAATACAATTTTTTTCTGCACTATTCGGTTAGATGTTTAATTTATGAATTAAGTCGTGTTTTAAATCCACAAGGTAAGGTGTCGTTCATTGTTCCTCACATTCCATTAGCCTCTCAACGCTTCGGCTGCAAAATTTGTGGCCTAGGTTTGGCGAGATAGTGCTCAACCATCGAGTTCTGTAGAGAAATCAAATACAAAAACGACACAACTTTTTGGCTGAACCAATAA
Organism: Ostertagia ostertagi; assembly: GCA_036418205.1. Taxonomy (NCBI): domain Eukaryota; kingdom Metazoa; phylum Nematoda; class Chromadorea; order Rhabditida; family Trichostrongylidae; genus Ostertagia; species Ostertagia ostertagi. Next base: position 7,090 of record MU883831.1, on the reverse strand, counting down.
CGATATGTACAGAAAAGGTTGCAATAAACTATACAGTACAATTTCCCTCGATTTCTCCAAGGAGAAAATGAGTTAAGCTTGCTGACGCTGTGGTTAATTTTCACCGCACGTACAAAATTCGATGGATCATCAACGAATGCAACTTCTTTCGAATAGTAAGTAGCACGGCGTAAAATCGGGTGCTATACAAGTAGGGTGGGCACGCCGCATTTTTTGAACAGAAATGTATGTAAGTGGGACTGCTGCCCGCTACTATACTGTCACGAGAATCGGGGAATTCGTGAGCCAGGGGGAGTGTAGCCAATCTAGGGGGTGGGGGTGAGGGCAGTCACTTGACATGCGTGAAAAGCTGGGCGTGCCCACCCCACTTGTATAGAGCCTAAATTTCGTGGAAATTCGGTAGAAAAATTTGTATCTGAAAAAACGACACCACTTATGGGACAGCCTAATGCCAAGCTCAGGAGCGACCACGTCCCTGGTCGTGTCAAAAGTGTGGACCAGACAGATGCTATATAGAACTGTAATATTTGGAGGGTATAACCTTTGCTGGAACCTCCCCAAATTCACTCTGGACCAGCAATAGACCATACAACTGGGTCAGGATCAATTATACGAACTGCACAAAGGCAATGCGATATCTCAAGCATATGAGGTTTTTTTTGAGAAATCTATTCTTTTCTGTCGAAGTGCTACTTCATGATAGCTTCAAGTTTTCATAAAGTTGTTGCCAGCGATGACTACGTTTACAAAAAAGAAAACAAAAATCAACCATAAGTATCCACAGTGTTGCACACGTTAGACCTATACCACGGGTGTGGGTACTTAGGACAGAACGCGACTTTTTCGCTCTTCGCAACGCGACATCGCGCGGCAGGCTGGCGCACCCGCAGCGAAAACAACTACGGTATGGAAGAACGCGCGATTGGAGCAGCTTTTTTTGCATGCGTGAATTTGTAAGTTTCTGATTCCTTACTTGCCCGCGCTCACACCCATTGTATTGATAAATGCGGTGAATCACTAATTCTGTCTCATTATTGAAAACGTTTTGTGACTTACACGATTCCGGGCGATGCCACACAAATGGTGTTTTACGAATTATCGGTGAACGAGGGTTAATAGTGTCGCTTGTGCTTGCATTTTGTGGGTTCATATTGTTGTATAGACATCTGCATAAGGGTATAACATCTTTTACGGAAACGCTTCTGTCCTCATCACGGATATGATACTCATTTTTGACGCTGGCGCCATTTGGGGCCGGGTGGCGCCACAACTGATTCCCACTAAATTCGCTGTAAACTTCTGTATAGGGGTTATTCGGGGTCCTGATTTGTTGTTAGCGCTATTCGGCGCCTGCTTCCTGCTCGTCTGCGCCCTCGCACTAATTAGATCGCAATAGGACTAAGCCTTTGAGTAGTGTAGGGCTCCAAAGTGGGTAGGCCATTCCCCTGTGGTCTGACACACTCCAACTTTTGCCACACGGTGCGTGGTTTACCCACTCCGGAGTTTCACTCCCCTCCCCTAGCTTAGTCGTAGGCGCTGTAGGTGAGAAAGCTTAGAAAAGCAGAAAGTATGCGTTAAACAGCACGAATGTGAAAAATGAGTGTCATATTCATGATCAGGGCCCCAAATAACCCCTATGCAGAAGTTTACAGTCGTCTCATCAAACGTCCATCAACCATTCCTCTTCCAGGTTCTCCAGAAGCTCTACCATCCATCTCTGCAAAAATAACCTACCTCCCTCTTCACTGCTAGTTAGCGGTCCACTTCTGGTTACCATTTCCTCGTTCATTATCAAATCCATGGCTATTAAGCTTCAAACTCCTTGTCGCAATCAAAGCCGACACAAATATCGCGCTCCAATCGCGCGTTCTTATATACCGTAGTTGTTTTCGCTGCGGGTGCGCCAGCCTGCCGCGCGATGTCGCGTTGCGAAGAGCGAAAAAGTCGCGTTCTGTCCTAAGTACCACACCCCTACACCTAACACCACAATCTACCAGCTTCTCGATAATTCCAAGAAACCACGATGCCTATTGCGTTCCTCGTAACTAGTTTTTGTTTTTGAGCTAATTTATCAAGTTTCAAAGATAAGGATGAACAGGAGTTTTTCAGCCATGCTGGTAGTCTTAAAACTACGCCCAAAGGGTAGGTAAGTGAATCGAGAAGTGATGTATGATTTTCAACGTAAAATAGGTTCACGATGGCCACCCGTTGCAACGCGAAAATAAAAACTGAATTGATCAAAACAATTTTTCCGAACCTTCCTACCCGGTTTCGCGATGGCAAGAGTCTTGTGAGCTTTGGTCGTCTTGACGCGTCTACCCATCAATCTGAAAAAAAAAACAATGTCGCCTTGAAATAGGTATTGACAAGTTCATAAGATCAAATGTCTTTGCTGCGAAGTTACAAAAAAAAGTGAGATGTGCACTCAGTAGGCATTCACAGGGCTAAAGAACACAAAATCGGCCGATGCTTGGAGAAGAAATACCCTTGGACGTCAGACCTCATCAGCTTCTATCCGTAGAACGCTTAAATTTAGTGGAAACAAAATAAAAATGAACCTCAAAATGTAAGGTACTGAACTAGCCCAGAGTTGTGCACGATTATCGACTCCTGAAGACAAGATTCGGGATAATTTAGGTGTGGAAAACGTTCAGTTATGAAGCTGGAGGTGGAAGGGTCTGGGAAAGAGAAGGAAAAGAAACCACCGATTACGCCCCGTACAGAGGCCTCCTACTATTTCAGCCGCATTCCACACTGGGATAGAGAAGGAGAGCGTCAGACGAGCTTCGCGAATCTACCTCTAGTTGCTCTCCAGTGCCAATGACATTGCGTCGCAATGCGACCGTTGCCTCAAATGCGCCCGCGCTTTCAAGCAACGCCACGTGGCAGCGACAGCGGAGGGTGGGGCTTGCTGACGAAGGCGTCGGGTTGACGGGTCGGACGAGCTCCTTGCACCGTTGTCGTGCACTTTCAAGCCACAAAAGGGACGCGACGTCAACGCTGTCCGCTCACCCCCGGGATGGAAGAGGCGTGCGTGCCCCATCCCGGAGCATGCCTTCAAATGGGGGGGGGGGCGAGCGATACGATAAAGGTTCCAAGAAGGGGTTGTGCTGATCGCGTGAGTGGTGTTCAGTGGTACGCCAGTAGCAAAAAAAGCAGAAAAACCCGGCTCCCAGACAATACCTAACCATTTGGGCGCGGCCGAGTCGATAGTGCCCGCAAACCGTTGAAAACGGCAATCGCGGGTTGCCGCGAACTGTGCCTCTGCTGGAGTTCGTGGATAACCAGGGTCAAGCGAGGCGTTGAGGAAAATTTGGAAATACGACCCCCCCACCACCCTCCGCCGGAGGCCGAAGTCCATGAAACAACCCTCTTCAAAAGCCGAACTATGAAAAGGTTGAAAAGTTGTTTAATTCTCCCCCAAAACTGCTCATAAAAGCCCTGCTACCCCACCGCCCACAAAAAAATTCGTTTAAGAAGTACAAAAGTGAAAAAGTCAAAGAATAATCATTATTGATGAGTCCTACCAAACGAGCAAACGAGAAACAGACCAGAAAACGACAAACTAGCCACTAAAAATGGCATACTATGACAACATCTGTTCTTTATTTATTTCCTCCACAAGACTTACCAAATTCTAGTACTACACAGATTGTGGTTCTCAATTTGCACGTAGCCCTTCAGTTGAAAGAAGCTTTTTAACCGCCTTCGCCAGCTGTGTGTTGACTGGACTTTGGCGTTGACCGTGGAGCAGCTTATTTACTATTGAAATTTGAACAAATATTCAAATGATTATAACTTTCTTCAAATATGACGAATTTTCAATCTGAAAGCAGATTTGGAAGTTTTGTGAAGAGCTTTTTCTAATCAGTATAGAAATTACAAAAAGTTATAAGAAATAACAAATTTAGATCAATTAACGAGGAAAATTCGAGATGAGCACGAGTTTTTACACTTTCCGGAGCAATAACTTGCTTCATTTTCGTCAAATTCGAAAAGTTGATATGGCAGACAAAACTAGAAGATTTTCTCTACCAAACCGTTGCTAAAGCAGCTCTATACGTCCAGTATTCAAAAAATGGCCACGTTGAGGATTTTCTGCAAAATTAACGAGGAAAATTTGTGATGAGTGCGAGTTTTTTTACTTCCTAAAGCCATAACTCCGTTCAAACTCATCCAATCCGAAAAGTAAATACGCCATCATAAACTAGAAGATTTGCTCTATCAAATGCTTACTAGAACTGCTCCAAACGTCCAGTATTAAAAAAACGGCTACGTTGAGGATTTTCGCACGAGTACCGCCGAAAGGTACTTTTTCGCTACATTGCGTACAAACTTCATATAGCATTCAAGTGCGGCACAAGTTAAGGCTGTATATCCTTTTAAGGGCGTATGTACTAAAGTAAGAGCAGATTTGGAATCATTGCTTTTCTCTTTCTAAGAAAAGTGATTGATTAGCGTTTCTCAACTTTAAAGGTTACATGTTTATAAATTTAACCCTGAAGAGTCCGTTAACGCAATGTTGAATGGTGTAACACCTCCGGCTCGTATAATGCGGCCGACTGGGTATTCACATGGCTGAATTTTCTCTCGATATTCCTGAATTGAGGTTGTTTGTCCAAGGAGCCGTAGTTGAAGCGCGCGCAACAACTAGACCCTTTCTCGGATGCGCCGTGTACCTCACATCCCTTCAGATTCGGGGTCTTACTTGAAAGATGAAATATCTCTTGGAAAGCGTGCGAAATTCAGATTCTTTAACTTGTGTGGTGATAAAACACTGAAGTAACTAAGAATTACCGGACGCCTCAGAATCACGAAAATTTTGTGTGGGTGAAATATCATTTTCATTGGAAATCCTCTGGCCTGGCATCGACTCATCCTTGATATTTGTCTTCCGACGGTGATGATCCCACTGCATCAAAATGGCTCGATCTCTTCCACCCAGCGGGCCAATACGACCCCCCCCCCCTGCGACGTGTCGAGGATTCCTCAACGCACGCTTGACCCTGCTTCAACCGGTCCCGCGTTCGCACGGCCGCGCCCAAATGGTTAGGTATTGTCTGGGGGCCGAAAAACCCGTCAAGAAAACGCAAAACGGGACCCTCTTTTTTGGCCGTTGGTTTCCCTCATAACAAGGATCAACTGCAGTAAAGGGCGAACCTGTGGCGAGTAAGCGCAACGCGTTTGGCGGCACGCTTTGACAAACCACCGCTCCAGTTCGAGTCACGACCCAGTCTATGCCGTTGCTGGCTAACCGCCAGCTAGAGTCCAAGTCACCAAACCAACCAGTGAGGCGGATCGCTTGTAAGCGGCGCGAGCGCTTTTCGAAGTCCTCCTCAGCAACCAGCGCACCTTTCGTTGTGAAAACGCTACATATCGCTTCCCTGGCAGCCAAGTAACCTAATCCTGTGGTGCACATGCTTCCCCAATGCGCTCTCTCTTTATCGTAATCGCTTCCTTTAATACGGTAGTCACACAAACGCAAAGTCATAAGATCCTTTGAGCATTGATGGAATTAAGATGGGTGGGAGAAGGGGGGGAATCCGAGATGCCTGCGCGATTCCTATTTCCCTTGAACCTCCTCCCCCTTTTTGGCTCAGTCTGCCCACAGTGAAGAAATATACTGAACCCGCATAAATGAAGAGATTGGGTCAGAAATCACTGCGAGCATTGCGTGTCCATCGCATTCAGAAATCAAGCCTACCTCGGACTTTTTTACCAGAAACCCTTCACTCTTCAGCTTCGAGCAGATTACTTCTTTTACTGTGCTTGGCGTTGATCGATGAAAAACATAGTAAGAGAACTCGAGTCATATTAATAAGAAACCTGAGGAGGAACTAGAATGTAGTCCGTGAAAGCAGATAGGCATTATGCATTCAAAACCACGAGAAACACTTTATTTTATCAAAAGCGGTTGAAAACAAGACTCACTCAGTGTTCTTTCCACAAAGTTCTTTCCATAGATAAATTGATACCCCCCCCCGTCCTCTCTCCCTTTCAAAACTAGTCTCAATAGGACATTCGCTATGAAAATTGGCTCTATACAAGTGGGGTGGGCACGCCCAGCTTTTCACGCATGTCAAGTGACTGCCCTCACCCCACCCCCTAGATTGGCTACACTCCCCCTGGCTCACGAATTCCCCGATTCTCGTGACAGTATAGTAGCGGGCAGCAGTCCCACTTACATACATTTCTGTTCAAAAAATGCGGCGTGCCCACCCTACTTGTATAGCACCTGAAAATTTTTCTCTTCCTTCTGTGGTATCCAACCGAACGCAAGGAAACGCTCAATAATCGATGTACAGAGGCAGAAAAGTAGATTTTGGTGCTATACAAGTAGGGTGGGCACGCCGCATTTTTTGAACAGAAATGTATGTAAGTGGGACTGCTGCCCGCTACTATACTGTCACGAGAATCGGGGAATTCGTGAGCCAGGGGGAGTGTAGCTAATCTAGAGGGCCTAGATTTTATTAACCTCGATAATTTCAAAAACTCAAAAGGACTTCAGCACTGAATGGAATGAAACTGAACAGGAATCATCTAATAGTTGGGTGGAGAAAATTCGTAAACGGATTAGCTAAAATAAGCCGATGTGGCACCTACCTTTATCAAATCGAGAATATCAATCGAAAAAGGAAGAAAGAAATGGAAAATTCCGGACAGGAATCGATAGCCGAAGTGAGCCGGCCACCATAGCGAATTTTCTAGAACTGGGCGGGCGGTATGATTGATGTAAGAGGTCAGCGCTTTGATGATCGCAACTTTCGCGTCAAGCTTTTCGAGCAGAAATTACCGTAAACCTCCCTTGAGTGCAATCTACTCTCATCCCAGGGTAGGTCTGCATTCAGGTAATATTGGACCCAAACAGAGTCTTAGAAAGGTCTTTGAAATGACTGTTCCCCTTTTATGTTATTGATGCCCATGACCAACGATGATCGATGATTTTTGGCTTCGTGATGTTTAGAGGGTGGCTCGGGCGACGGGGCATTGATCGCTTGAGGTCCTCGATATAGTTTAATGATATTCTTGAGCCTTAATATTCTCTCAACTAGGTTGGTTCAACCTTAGCTACCGGGGGGGGGGGGGCGTA
>MU883830.1:0-10710 GCA_036418205.1 Ostertagia ostertagi | reverse complement strand
CATATTAGGGGTACAAAGTGATAACGACTGATAAGAGCAGATAAGAGGCGCTGAAACACAAATTTCACGAAATTCATAGTGCGCTTCGCAGCAGTCGTCAGGAGCTGATTTTGGGACATGATATAGGGGTGGGACGGAACATATTTGGTGGGGGTCAAAAAGTGATAACGACTGATGAGGACTGATAGTAACGATATGCGTACGAACGTAGAGATCACTCGAAACCAGATTGTAGATAATGCATTTCATTTCAATATCATTTCATTAGCGTTGTAATTGTAAACTCAAACACCTTTCGACCGCTACACCTTCTAGAGTTCTTGAGGATGAATGGGATGCTCGAATAAATATGATAATGAATACTGGGCATTCCGTTTTGAGATATTCGACCGCTAAATTACCTCGATACTCGACGCATAGTGGTTGTTTACATCATCACTTTAGCTGTGCACTTCACTGCGCTTATCAAACAGTGAGATACAGCCAAGATGGCCTATGCAACGGACAGTAATGCATTTAACGAAGCAGCTATAGTTTAGCGGTGAAACCAAAGCTTCACCGATTGTCAGTTCTATCAGGCTTCCGTGTCATGCGCGCGGTAGCGGGCGGAGCTAAACTGGTAATATATACAGGGTGTTCCATAAATACTGCAACACGTTTCTTAACTTGTAACTTCTCTCAAAGTGGACATATCTTCAAGTGGTCATACACAATTCTTAGCCAGTCATTAAGATGTTGAAAGGAATGACATTTATTCGATAAGTCTCCCTGTCGCTGTGAGTATGGCTCCCAGTTGCTTCGAACACAACTCTAGTGTTTCCCGCATGGCATCCTGGAGTGCCTTCTTCGAAACTTTCTAGAGAAAAGGCTTCAGCTCCTCTATTTGGATGCATTGTTTAGTGCAGGCTCTGTCCCCTAATATAGCCCAAATAGGATGGTCCAGCAGGTTGAAATCGAGAGATATGAGAGCCATTGTTTGAGGATGTGAAATCGGGAACAGTATCATGAGACCAGTCCTAAACAATTTTTGCCCCTTATGCAGAAGCTGGTTACCTTTGAAAAGAACGTCATTCCTCTTTGGAGAACTAGATACCTTAGTAACAATGGTGCACTGGAGCATTCGTTAGCTAGGTCTGTATCGAGTTTTATTCGCTTTTCAACAGACAGTTGTGGTGAGCGACCGGTGATTGAGACCCTTGCCCAAATCGTGATAAAGATTGGCTGCTGCTTGTGGCGAATATTCCTTTCACTCTCTTTGACTTCCTTAAGACCTCATGCGGGCATCCTCAAGTTTGAAGATTGTAGCTCCGCTCCATGTGAGGAATTTTGTCGTCGATGAAAACGGTGCCCGCGTAATCGCCATTTTCGGCCCTCGACACCAGCTCTTTGAACTTTTTGTCTCTGCTGTGCTCCTCCCGTTGGATTGAGCAGTGGTGCTTATGCAACTTATAATGGACTGTGAGCAGTTGTTATCCGACCACTCTCTACATGGCTGTGTTTAGAAACTCCAGCGTTCTGGTCACCTTTCTCGAGCCAACCCGGGTATTGCAGTCGTTTCGCTTCTTCATGCTTTTCCTGAGATCCAAGATGTCAGAACTTGTGGGGCGGCCACAACAAAGACTACTTTTATTGGTCTTCTCTTTAGTGCACGGTAGGCCGCGGAGCGGTTGAAAATCCAAAGAAGCGCGATGTTCATCACCGGATGTCCGACCTAGCTGTATGAGGGATTAGGACCTCTTTGAGGTTTAGGTGCACCATGAGATGTACAACGAATGGTAAGCCGTGCACTTTGGCAAGGTTATTCACAAGAGGTTATAGGAAGTGAAGGTATGCCAACCTTGGGAAAAAGACTACAGACACCCACAGATCCTGAAGTTCAAATGTGCATATCTCGACTCAAACGCAACGTTTTCGATCGCAAGTAAAAACCTTTTGGATCTACTCTTCCTTGCGAACATTCTTGTGTTTGATCAATCCGTTCACTGGAAGTACTGGAGTTCTAGAGGCGATGAACTCGGCGAAGGTCGTTTCACCATCATGTTAGATTTCGTAGCATTTCTCCTTTAAGGTGCTATCCAGACCGTTGAAAAAGTGGCGGTGAATAGGTAAGAGGTCAGGAGTGAGAACTTTGGGACATAGTTCAGTAATTCAGCTAGTTCATTTTTTGCAGAAACGGTTTTGCGGTCGACGGCTAGGTGCATCGTGGAAAAGAGTCGGCCTTTTTACGTATGCCCTTCCTGGGTGTAAGTGTCAAGATTTTGGGATACTCCGGCACCATGCAGAATACTGTCCCACTAACACAGCTCCGCTGTGCTCGAAAAGCAAAGCCTGCTGTGGACCGCGTAACAGGCAAAACAATCTTCTCCTCATGCAGTTCACCTTTGCAAAATTTTGTTGAACGTAGTCGTGATCGAACTATTCAGCCGAAGTTCATAGTTATTAAGAAGAATCATTCCACATTGCATCTCACCATCCGAACAAAAAATGGGTCGTTTTAATTGGATCAAAGATTCCAGAAGAAGCCCAGACGGTCTTAGGGAACAGCGATACCTCCCTATCAAATTTTCCGTGCTTTTTTAGCTGGATTCGAGCTGACTACTTTTGGAGTATGTTTTGGATTACGTCCACTACTTTTCCACCCCACTGAAATATCCTGATTAGTGGCTTCGCGTTGAATTGAGGGAGAGTTTGACGATCAGTAACGAGATACTGTTTCACGGAGCCCATGAGATTCAGATCTGTTGATGTTCAAATGAGGAGAAGAAATGAGGAATTCAATATGCTAAGAAAACGGTCTCTTGCACATAGCTGACTTCTTATTAGGAATGTTTTACGGAAACTGTACATTCCAACGCAGTGTGTTTCGAAGAGGTGCTAAGCAGAATTGATCCTGTTTACACGCACGTATCCCTCATGAATGACGGGAAGAGTACTTCCTATGTTAACCTAACTCCATTTCAAACTGGCGCTCAGGTATTCGAGCGTCGCAGCGACTATCTATGAGCGTGAGCACATGTTATACCCCAAGAAAGACTCATTGCGAGAAAAGCGCGGGTGCAGTTGCTGCAGCCGGTGTATTGCTTTCACCGGTGTTTTTCACTAGAGCAACTGCAGTTAGGATGTGAAACTCGTCCAACACGCCTCTTCTCTATCCAAGGTGGAATGCGGCTGAAATAGAGGGGGTCTTATTCGGGCGTAATCGGAGGGTTCTTGCTTTCTTTTTTTTTTCCAGACCATCCCCACCTCTAGCTTCATTAGTGAACGCTCTTTCATACCCATTTTTTCCCGAGGCTTCTCTTTATGAAGTGCATAAGTCAAACGAAGTTTCGTAGACACTCTCAACCTCTGTTGGGCTTTCGAGCTGGCGGCAGTAACCTCCAACAACTCCTCGCTCGCTTAAAGGCACGAGTCAGTATTGAATTGATGCGTCATTTTGTTGTAAACAATAGACAGGGGGTGCAATGAGGAACATTAGTGAGGAGAAAAAGCAAAAAGCACCATAGAAAACACTAAATTTCCCTTAGGAGGCGGCCGTAGTACGACGGAGAGACACAGCGCTGCGAGGAGAGGGAGAACGCGAGATAGTACGTGTACGCGAGAGGACGCAGAGACCACGTATGCCGTGGTGGATTACGCTGGCAGCGCGGGCAGCGCGGCGAGCAAGGCCTTAGCGCCATTGCCGCGCACTTTTGGGTCGCGATAGTGTCGCGTCCTTAGTGCTTGGGGAGCCCACTATCGCACCCTGGGAAGAACTTCTGCTGGTTGCCTAATCCTGACTCGTGGCTTTAAGGCATTTTTTTTCAAACAAGCACTCACCGAAATGTATGAAGCAGTACGCAGGCCGACGGTTGTTGATTGCTTTCGTGATGAGCGGATAGCTATTTAGTTGAAGTGCGCTTGAGCGAAACTGCATCCTTCTGAAGGCGCTCCGCCCAGAAGCGTGCTAGTATCATGCCCTGCGCGACATTTCTTTGAACCTTCGCTGTGGGTTCGAGATGATGGTTTTGGAACTTCTTCTCCTTGATTGCACTAATACCAGTATGCATTCCGAGTAGAGGGGAATGTTATTGCGCTTCTATGTAGCATTCAGAGTGTAGGAACGTATAGATTAAAGTCGTACTGCTGCTGACTTTTTGTCACAAGATGTTGGTTCCAAATGACTTGATCAATAACATAAGTTACACTTCAATTTTGCATCAAAGCAAGTACTTTCGCAACCCTTATTGTTAGCGCCAACTTTGAATACAGTGATTGATCACTGCTTCCCAAAAGCAGGTTTTGGCGAACCATTATGAATTTTTATGGGAAAACATTATGAATGTTTTCCCAAAGCGCTCTGTGGCAGAGCTTTTTATGCTTTCTTTACAATTAAAGAATTTTCCAAATTTCAGTTGAAGCTTGATCAAATCCACACCTCTGCTTCTATTTATTCAACCACAAAACAAAGAGTTTGCGACAAATTGTGGAGCACATATTTCAGAAAAGACGGAAGCGATTACTCGATATACAGTGGTCGGGATGTGGAAGCTGAAACAAAGTCAAACATACATTTCTGTTTGACGGCAGCACTTCTGGAAAAGGTGAGTAATCAGAAGGGGAAGGACCCCTGGCCGACTGGTCACATGGAAGGGATATATCATGGAATGCTTGACAAGCGCTGCGAATCTGCACCCCAACTCCTTGTATATTTTGCGAGTTACGCAAGTTTCTTTTATTCCTCTCAAAAACTGAAAGAAAGTTTGAGAGAAAAGAACGGCTCATATTCCTCCCACCACCAAATTGAGACTCATTACGTAGACTACATCGGTGTTTTGGCATTTTTGGCAGCGTGGGCTGGAGTGACTTCGCGAGCGTGCCATCCTCACCCTACTTTCGCTTGTTGTCTTTTTTAAATACTCAGCAACTTGAATATCTTGCTTATTGTCTATTTGAATACTCAGCAACTTGAATCTCATTTACTTTGGCAATAGTAAAAGGGTTGAGGTTACCCACACAAGTAGAATTATATTCCAGAGGAATGCAGTGACCATAAAGGAGCAAAAAACATGCACTTTCTCTGCGAATGATGCAAAAGCCTTTATACCTCAGTTTCCCCATCGAGTACAGATATATTGAATACGGGTTTTGAATTACTTCCCTCTACAATTTTCACATGAATGCTGTTGAAAAAGAAAGGGAAAATTGGAGAATCGAACAGGAATCCCGTGGTTTCAAAAATTCTTTGCTAAATCAAGGATATTTGACCACTCTGGCTGCCATGTGGTTTATAGTTATGCTAATGTATTATCTATAGAATGAATGAACAAAAAACTCGAGAAGAAGGAGCGCAAGCACGATAAAAATGAATGACATAGTTCTGACGCGCATGCGCGTCAGAATGTTAGATGCGGTGCCAAGTGTCTGACTCGCATACGCGTCTGCCTTTCGCCAACATGGTTATCTGGAATGAATGGCTACATTTGTTTTGAGGAATATAAAATATGTCAATTGAGGTCAGTGCAATAGTATGCCAAATATGAGGGCAGAAGTGGGTTGGGGAACAAGAAGACCTCACGCACCACAGGTGATCATCGAAAGGCTTAATAAAACTCGGTCTTATATCCAGTAATAGCTTTTACAAATATAGTACTGGAAACCTGAGGATCCCTTCCTCACCCTCATCATCAAGACCCTAAACCGATCGAAAACGCAGTGGAATGCAAAATATTTAGAATCATCGGAAATAATAATACTGGCCCCGAGACTAAATAGCAGGGACGAGTTCACGTGACTCTCTTCTGCTAATCGCATGACTGCGCTTATCGTCACGGCGGAATGAATGTGGCAGAATGAGGGTCTTAGTACATTCGCGCTATTTAAGGACAAGACCAGGATAGAAAATAGTTCCTGCTTCTCAAACCAACAAGGGTGAAAGTTTCACACATTTGCGAGTGGGAGCCAGGCAGGAGTAAGTAGGCTAAAATCCTACTGTATATAATCGGCGTGTGTTGGTGTGTGTTTCACCGGAAATTCATAGCTCGAGTCACAGTAACGGTAGCGCAGTGGTTCTTACATACAGTAGCGGTCAAAAGTTTGGAAACTTTTTTATTTTTGATCTAGTGTAGCCAATAGACAATGAAATTGTCCCAAATTCACATATTATGTACAGAATCAAGTGTAGATTACGATATGCACTGTAATTTTTTGGAAACGAGGTTCGCTTTTGAACGGAACGGCGCGTCAAATGTTTGGAAACTTCTCAATTCCACAGCGAAGCTCTTGAATCTGCATGATTTGCAAATATTCGATGAGTAGCTGTGAATTTCTATGTCAGCGTCCTTTTAAAATGAATGATGAGAACTGAATGAACTGAATTAAAATGATGATGCAGAACTCAATTAGACTTCAGATCGCGACTTCATAACAGCTTCTTTTCTGGGTTTAGGAAGGCGGCAGTGAGGAGGTAGGCCTGCATTGGGTCATTTCCGCGATAGAAAACCCATCTTTTCCGGCTAGTTCTGACTATCGAAGGGAAGCATTGTATTCTACAGACTATACTTGTACTTAGCCCAACCCACATTTCGCTGGATACCTAGAACTGGGGAATCGCCGAATGGTCGGACACATCTTCATCCATGACAATACTTCCACTATTTCTGACTGTTGGAATCTTATACTCAAAATGAGGTTTCCATTTGACAAAACACTTCACAGGGTCCACAACATCATTTTTAGGAAGATAGAAATCCTGCTCGTCGCTGAGGACAAAGTTTCACCTCTCGCCTTCGGTCATGTTAGCCGTTAGTGTGCGGAAGCCAGTTGGGCCATCCTGCTCTTGAAGCCCAACAATGGCTTCTTGTTGGGATATCATCCGTAATATTCACCAGGTCGCGGCCGATGTTGGGCTGTGCTTGGACTTTCATATGATTAGGTTCAAACCAGAAAAAATTGTCTCTTAGTTGGGCATATCGGGGGTACGGGACGTGCCAACCACCCTTCGAAGTATTTGAGGAGGGCCAATTTTCTTGTGAGATACTTTTTTGTGAATGATCATTCTTCTTATGCTTACTCGACTCCAAAAACGCTAAAAACATTCGATAATATTGCTTCCGTAGAGACTGAACTACTAAGAAACAATTTCAATTTCGTATTCCGGATTGTAGGGTTTAAAAGGACCTCCCATGGAAAAACTGCTTCCTTTGCATATGAATTCATTTTGAAATTACACATTACTCAATGGTTGAACTAAAATTAACAGAAACAAGTAAACATTGAAGAGTAGGAATCATAATGATGAGGGAAACAAAAGTTTCCAAACTTTTGACGCGCCATTTCTTGATAAAAATCTTATTTCTTGAACATCCTACTATATATAATTCGCTAAGTATGTCTGTGTGTGTGTGTGTGTGTGTGTGTGTGTGTGTGTGTGTGTGTGTGTGTGTGTGTGTGTGTGTGTGTGTGTGTGTGTGTGTGTGTGTGTGTGTGTGTGTGTGTGTGTGTTTGTCACGAAATTCGTAGCTCGAGTCACAGCAACGATAGCGCCATGGTTCTTACATATGTTATAGGGGGTGGGATGGGGACACAAGTGGTACGTGATAGGAACTGATAACGACTGATAATAGCTGATAAGAGGGGCTAGAAAGCGAGCATCGCCAATTTCGTTTTGTCGTTCATATTGGTACTAGAGCGTCTATACTTACAAGTGTTATGTGGGGTGGTCCCGGGACATTGGTGGTACATGAATGAAAGCGATAGCAACTGATAAGGGCTGATAAGGGCGTCAGAACGCAAAAGTCGTCGATTCCGTTACCTGGCTCGCGTTGACACCAGAGCAACCATACTTACAAGTGTTATGTGGGGTGGGACGGGGACATTGTTGGTGGGTGATTGAAAGTGGATAACAACTGATAAGGGCTGATAAGGCGCGTCAGAACGCAAAAGTCGTCGATTCCGTTACAGCTTGCGCTGACACTAGAGCGTCCCTACTTACAAATTCTATTTGTAGTGGTACGTGCACATTGTATCATTGTATGACCAGCTTACTTAATAGCAGTCGATTGCATAAACTCAATCAAGTCTTCAGCAAATGATAAGTTTCATTTCTATCAAGAAAGCCCAAACTCATTAAACCGCTAATCCTTTCGGGGTTCTAAATAATGGTGAATGTAAATAAATGATAAGCCTTAGCTCCTCACTTATGTAAATAGGCATATTTCATTTTCATTTTGAGACTGACAGCAATCCTATTCACCGCTAAATTATCTGAATTCAAGAAGAATGCTGGATGTTTACAGTTGTGAGATAAATACCAGTTCAGCTCCAGACGTTATCACGCGTATTCTCGATGGACTTCAGCGAAACTGGGAAAGGTCTAACACATTCAATAGTGAGGTGGTTAATGGAGTACCTCATGCTGATATTCCATGGGTCCTCCAGTTTCGCTAAAGCCTGCCGTGTGATGCGCGCGATAGCGGGCGGAGCAAAACTGGTGATTATAGATTTCCGGAAATTACTCTCCGTCGTATTTCGGACTAAATACTTTCGGACCGGATTTTGCATGTAATATCTAAATTTGGAGGCAATTTCGTTATGTGTCGGCCGCGCTAGATCAAAATAAAAAAGTTTCCAAACTTTTGACCGCTACTGTATGTTATAGGGGTTGGATGGGGACACAAGTGGTATGTGATAGGAACTGATAACGACTGATAATAGCTGATAAGAGGCTAGAAAGCGAGCATCGCCAATTTCGTTTTGTCGTTCATATTGGTACTAGAGCGTCTATACTTACAAGTGTTATGTGGGGTGGTCCCGGGACATTGGTGGTACATGAATGGAAGCGATAGCAACTGATAAGGGCTGATAAGATGCGTTAGAACGCAAAAGTCGTCGATTCCGTTACCTGGCTCGCGCGTGACACCAGAGCAACCATACTTACAAGTGTTTATGGGTGGGACGGGAACATTGGTGCTGTTGGTGTGATTGAAAGCTGTAGGCACACCGAATAAGGGCTGACAAGGCGCGTTGACCTGGTTTCGCGTTGACAGTCAGGATCCACACTTACAAGTGTTGGTGGTCAGGGCATATGTTGTAGGCGGGATTGGGTGATAAATCAAGAATGAATACATACAAGATTGAGACTATAAGGTGCGTTCTGAACGCAAATGTCGTCAACTCCGTTACGCAGTATGCTTTGACACTTAAGCGTTCATACTTACAAGTGTTATGTGGGGTGGTATCACGACACTTTTGGCATATGACTGAGAGTGATAAGAGCTGATAAAAACTGATAGGATGCCTTAGAGCACAAAAGTAGTTGTTTCCGGTAAGTAGTTCACGTTGACATTGGAGCGTTCTACTTACCAGAACGCAAAAGTCGTCGATTCCGTTACCTGGCTCGCATTGACACCAGAGCATGCTCACAAGTGTTATGTGGGGTGGACGGGGACATTGTTGGTACATGATTGAAAGCGATAGCAACTGATAAGGGCTGATAAGGCGCGTCAGAACGCAAAAGTCGTCGATTCCGTTACCTGGCTCGCGTTGACACCAGAGCAACCATACTTACAAGTGTTATGTGGGGTGGGACGGGGACATTGTTGGTGGGTGCCAGAAACTGATAACAACTGATAAGGGCTGATAAGGCGCGTCAGAACGCAAAAGTCGCCGATCCGTTGCGCAGTCCACGTTGATACTAGGGTGTTCTTACTCACGTGTTGTATGGTGTGGACGTGAACATTGTGCCGATATAACCAGTTTAGCGAGCAGATCCTTGGTGAATGATACATTTCATTCAAAAAGACCAAAACTCATTGAACCGCTTCACCTTAGGATTTTCGGATAATGTGAATGAAGGATAAGCATTAGATAACATGCTCTCTTATTGTGAGTAAGCATGTTTCATTTCTATTTTGAGGTTAACGGCATAACCCTTTCCACCGATAATTTATCAGAATTCACGCGGCGTGTTTACAGGGTTATGTTGATAACTATAACAGATAGCCTCGCAAACCATGATGAACTTCAATGAAGCTGGAGAGCCTGCAAAATCTTGGGTCATCCGAAAAACATATGCAATAATAGGGTGTTTTGTGGAGTAAGTAGGCTGATGTTCCAGGGCCCTCCATTTTCGTCGAGGTCTACCGCGCGAAAGCGAGCGAAGCAAAACTGGTAGTCAAATATGTTACATTGATAGACTTCGGAATCTTCTACTTGCTCCTTTCATTTCTAGCTTGACAAAGTATGAAGTACCAGTTTTGCTCCGCCCGCTATCGCGCGCATCACACGGCAGGCTTTAGCGAAACTGGAGGACCCATGGAATATCAGCATGAGGTACTCCATTAACCACCTCACTATTGAATGTGTTAGACCTTTCCCAGTTTCGCTGAAGTCCATCGAGAATACGCGTGATAACGTCTGGAGCTGAACTGGCATATTTATCTCACAACTGTAAACATCCAGCATTCTTCTTGAATTCAGATAATTTAGCGGTGAATAGGATTGCTGTGCGTCTCTCAATGAATCTTGGCATGAGTCGTAGAGAATATGTCAGTATAGTGAATAAGCTCCAACCAAGATTGATCCCGCCCCCACCCTTTCCCTCCACATATCTCGGGTCACAGGAGCCGAATCTTGAGGTCGATTCAAAATTTCGTGTATTCGCTGACTCCTTATATGCGTTATTGCGTCAAGCAATCACGAAGCGAACAGCTAGAAATCTGACCTCGGCTCAAA
>MU883826.1:0-11422 GCA_036418205.1 Ostertagia ostertagi | reverse complement strand
AAAGACACAAGAGGTAACGAAATTGATAGGAACGTTAATATCCTATCCCAGATTCAAAGTGAGACAGTGGCGTGCTTGTTTGCTGCTCTCACGGTCCCTGGATCGCTGCCAGGATCAAAACCTGCTCTGACCAACCAAGCTTCACATCGTTTTGTGGTTATTTTACTGATGCAAGGCAGGATGAGCCGTTCTCCTGGCCAAGTCGACAAGTGAGTTTTGAGAAGAGATGTTTGAAAATGGGATAGCAATTGCAAAATAAATGGAAGGAGGAATTTCTGGGATCACGTGAAAATGTTGGCGAAATTTGCCGCTGGCTTGCAAGGGTGATATGCTACCATCTTTTCACGGTGCACTTTTGGAGCAAAGACCACCCAGCGGGGGCAAAGAAGGGTCGCATCGCTCGAATTGAAAAGGAGCTACGGTTTACTCTGTTAAGTGGTCTGGGATGTAGGAACAATAACAGGTAGATTGACTGGCTAGCTCAGGTCGGGAACGTCGGACGTAGCACATCTCAATAGTGGTCTTCTCGATGTTTAGCACTTCATGGTGGTCTCTATCCTTCAGAATCGGGCCTGACCGGAGGAGAAGTGGAGTAGGGGAGGGCGGCAGTGGTCTAGTGGCAAGTGGCGCTGTTTACTACACGTGCGGTACAGGAACAACTTCTGGATAGGATGTCGTCCACGCCAACCAAACCAGTTTCATCCTCCCCCCCCCATCGACGGTCCCCCGCAAGCCATTTCATGGGCTAAATTGCTTCAACATGCCACTACAATTCCAAATGGGAGTAGAATGCGTGGCGCATTTCAGAAAGGGATTGATCAGCAAAGTCGATTCTGAGGAGCGGAAAAGTTGATGGGACAGAAACAATAAAGTGTGCCCACCTCCGAGCAGTTTCGATGATATCGTGTACGAGCGAAGGAGTCAAAGTCGGTGGTTGCGCCACGGTTCCCGTCAGAGTGAAAGTTAATGCCTGAAGTGACAAAATGTTGATAAATCCGTTGTATTCCGACCCGTTTTGGTTGTTATCTGCTGTTTTGGAGGCAGTCTGCCATGGTGAAGTTATCAAATCAAGAGGAGCGGGCTTGATTCTTGCCTGGGCAAAGTTTAGGCTTCAACCCAAGTTGCTATACCCGTTTCAATATTTCTGCGACTATGAGTAACAGTCGGATGAGTGGAGTATCCTAGACAAATGAAACATACGACTAGGACTGCCTGTTTGTCGACATCGCCGAAATTGGCATCGTGATGATCTGCTGCTTCCAAGTAATCTCGGAAGTATTCAGATGCCAGGAAAATGCCCTCTTTGGCCACAGAGATGTTGCCATCTCGACAGCGAATCGTGAAGTCCAATCGGGATCTGGAAAGGAGGCGGGTTAGTGACCTTGTATTTCATAAGCTCTCCGTGTGGATGCTATCTCAACTAAAAGGAGCAAATTTGTTCAATTTCGATTGTTCTCCCAACCGGGAGCTGCCCAAGTATGAACATATTGCCTACAGACAGCGATGTTGTGGTCGTGTGGGTGAAAATCAAACCCTTGTCATTCGGTTAAACCGTGAGAGAATTGCTATCATTCTTGCAACTTACGGATCAGTGAGCATTCGGAACCGATAATCCGGAAAGCTGGGAGGACGAGGAGCAAGGTTCTCGATCTCATCCAAATTGAATGATGTGATCGGTATGGCTAATGTAGACGTCAGCTCGCAAATGTGACCTGAAATAAGTGTTTAATCTCTTTAACCCGTGCCTTTAAGTCCCCAGTATCCTACGATTACCAAGCATCACTTCAACGTTGTAGTGTTAACTCAGGAATATAGTAGCTCCAATCTAGACATAACTCGCTGTGGCTACTAACATCTATTCATCAGTCATATATGTCTATGCCTTATTTCGTGAAGATAAATAAGCGCTTAGGGTTTCAGTTTGTCCAGTACGCTTGTGGGAGTCTTACAGTGAGCTGTGTTTTGTCAGTGATCAGATGATCGGTGGGCGGAGATCGCCGGACCCGCCAGCTTTGAGGCATGATAGGTCGCCGAGGTCAAATTTTTCCATGCGAATTGCGCGTCAGTTCGCACCCTCAGGAGGTCCGTGGGTCCTCAACTAGGTCAGTTTCCCTTTCTTCGACCTTCATTCTAATCGAATTCCTCCTTTAAGTCATCATCCTTCACATTACAGCACAGAAAGCGCTATAATTCCTGTGAAATTAATGTGCTGGCGTTAATAGTGCGGAAGCGCCAGCACCTGCAGCTCTCTTTAAAACGATCATTCATGCTTTCTGAGCTGAAAAGACCTGCTTCTGACAGGCGTTTCATGTCAGTTGATTTCTTCTATTGCCTTCCAGACAAATAGTGCCATCACGTTATCGAAAAGAGGGGCCCTTCTGGCTCCTGAACACTTCGTTTGCAACTAGTATCACCCCGTTTTTTTGATACATTTGATTGATTTTTGGACAAATTCTAACAAGTAAGTGAAAGTAGCTGTACTAATGTCTTACCGAAAAATTCGTTCCCTTTAAGCATTCTTTGTAATGCCGCTCCCAAATCCGAGGCTTGCGGAACGTAATAACCACGATTGCCGTGCGGCTCGTCGATCACAGAGCACACCTGCGGACGAGCTCTGAGCAGCACTGAAAATTTCGCTTCCAAAGGGCAGTTTCAATGGAAAACATTGGAAAAAGCTTGACAGGGCTCTTTCGAAAGAATTCGCATCTTGACCCAGTGGAATACAGTGGGGTTGAGCAAAAACGTGGACAAAAGGAAGGCATGGAGGAATTCTACAGTACCTTTATTCGTTCCTTGTTGAAGTACTACAAGGTTAAAGGTGCATGTGGAATCCGCTGGCAGTCGAGTATTGAATGCGCGTATTGTCGGCTCGACGGACAGCTGGAACGCACGGTTTTAATTGTAGAAATTGGTAGATATCCAAAGAGCGCTTTTATTCATGCCTGTGCGTTGATAATGTGGAAGTCCAAGGATCTGCCCCCTCCTGGTTCTCTAATCTCTAATCCATGTTTCATTGACTGTGACAATTCCTAATTACATCGCCGATGACATACATCGCAAAGAAAAGGCATTTTTCAAAAGCTATTCAGTGAATTCACAATACTTCGAAAGCAATCACTGTCAATCACAAGAAAATATCTTTTTCCTCCCACGATTTGACCACGGCAATCTTAATCGATAGCAATACACCTACGCTTTACTGATTTGTGATATTTGCTTCAACTAGAAATCTGCAGTGCGGCCCCTCGTCTAGGACACGTACAAAAATTCCATAGCACCGTTAGCCATTTTTTATCAGATTTGCATGACCGAGAACCAAATGGAATGCTGCATACGCTGTGCCTATTTGTGGGAGAATGACACAGGAAGAAGCGGGCGTTCCGCTTTAAAAGGACCGCGTGGGTCACCGGTTCGTCGCTTGCTGTGGCTCCCTCCCTCTGAAGGCTTACATGAAACTTGTATTGCCTTCAACGGCGACGCACTTGTGAGACCAAGTCACATCTAATGGAGCGGTCAGAGTTGGCGATCGTACGTGCGATGAGGCGAGCAGGCGATTAGTCTATAATGAAAAATATACGTATAGATGGGCGATTAGGCGATTAGGCGATTAGGCGGTGGAGACTCGAGGCAGGCGGAGCATACGATATGCTATGATTGTTTGTTCGTTCCCCCCAGGCGAGTAGGCGATTAGGCGATTAGGCGATCACTCAATGGGAAGAGCAAGCAAATTGATATGTATCCATTTCTTGTCGACTGCTCGCCTAATCGCCTAATCGCACGTACGATCGCCAACTCTGAGCGCTCCATAAGGAACAAAAATTCCGCACATCTGCTCAAGCTGGCAGTCATATACAGTCGATATCCGAAAGTTGGGGTGGGTGTGTCACCGGAAGTGACGTGCACTTGATAGAAGTTGCGTGGATAAGCTGTTGCCAGCATGCTTTGCTGATATCCAGCGATGTATGTTGGAAGCAGCTTATCCACATAGCTTCTATCAAGTGCACGTCACTTCCGGTGACACGCCCACCCCAACTCACCGATATCGAGTATAAATGTCATATATGATAAAACCATTTACATATTTTGATAGAGTATCATTCTGCTTCCCCGTTCCATCGTAATCGTACATCATTCATCAAGAAATCAGATCATTTACCGGTAGTACTGGCTATGTTGGTAGTAAGGAGAACGCTGAACCTCTCAGAAACAGCACAGCGAATATGCGCTGAGAATTCAAACACCCTGGCCCTGAGAAGATCGTTGGGAATGGGCGGTGGTTAACAAGAAAAGAGAAATTGGCCAGCCTCATCTATTCATATTGGAATAAAGGTGTAATCAATTCCGCTGCTGATTCTTATTGCCACAAAACGCAGAATGGATGTGAGCTACCAGATGAGAACACAGTCATCCATCTATTTATTGAACTTCACGGGTGGGAAACCTAACCGACAATCCAGAATCACCACATTTCAAAGGCATTTTTCCCATTTCGGATCACTTCATCCTTGCATGGACTTAACAAAGGTACATTAATCGCGGGCGCGTGAAATCAATATCCATCTTAAAGGACTGGACAGACTAGCACGACTCAGAACCTCACAGCCACAGAGGTAGCTTTTTCATCTCATCTTCTGGAAAAAAGCATAGTGAGTGAAAATTAGCCGTCGCTCATGTCCTTGGGGGACATTCAAAATAGGGTCGATGGTAAGTGAGACTACATAGGATCAAGCCCAGCATAGGGGAGAAACGCCAGGGAGAACACAAATTGCTCACATGCTCCCCCAGAATCCCTTCCCCTCCCTAGGGCTTAGTCCCAAGCACAGTAATTGGCTCACTCACTTGGATGTCCCCCCCCCCCCCAGGGCATGAGCGCCAACTAGCCTTTTTTGAAGAAGAGAAAACGAAAAATGGGAACTGCTTTCGTACCTCAACACCACGATTCTCGAAGTTTCGAAAACCAAATGTGTCTCCGCGATCTATTCGGATACACCTGAAATTTAGAAAATATTCAGCATAGTAAGGGGTTCGAAAAGGACGAACCATTCGTAGATTCGTGGTCCGTAGATGGTCGAGAAATTGTCCGCATCTCTCATTGAAAACGTTGACTGAATTTCAAAACGCCAAAAATGAACAAACTGCAGCCTCTCTGGAAAGGCCATCCGTATCGACCGGCTAGTAGATCCAAATTGAACCATACCCAATTATGTTTGCAGCTCTTGCTAAAGATATGACATCACTATCGTAATCAGCTTCTTACAATACATGTAGTAGAGCGGTATCTATGGAAGTGAACAAAAAGGTCCTGGCCTTCCTTTTCTGTCAGCCTATATGAGTGAAGACAAGCAAGAAATACCGTGGCGCTGTTCCATGCTTAAGGATGCGCCGCGCACTCGACTTCCATCAAAATCGCAGCATTACGGAAACGCGTAAATGGCTTGCTCAATGAATTGCGGGGTCCCAGAACGATGCTTCTGCCCTCTGCAGTAAGGATGCATTCATATAGCCGAATCCGCTGGAATGGAGAGCACGGCGACCTCTCTGGAGATGGTGAGAAACAGGGTCAACCGAGGATTTCAAAAATTTTTACTCCCCTACCCCTCTTCAGGAGACCCCTCTCTGTCACAACGACGTTCTACCACTTCCAAAAACGAGACTTCCTTTTCAATCTTTTTCTGCCCAATCACAACCCCTGCCCCCTAAAAATCGCAATTACAACCCTCCCCCTAATCTGGACCGGCTAGATGGACAGTTCACCTGGTAGAACTGCTCATCATCGGTGCTGTCTAAAGCTGCTCCAAGCATTTACAGTCCATATCCGCCAGACAGGGTGGGCGGGGCCACATACGTAATTGCGGACTACACAAACTTGATAGTTGTCGCAGCGAACAGCTGATTTATATTCGTTGATTTCTACTATTATTCTGATGTTCTGCTGTATTCTTTCTCTTCTGTATTCCTCCTCTTCTTTTAGGTTTTCGAATTGCTTTGCGACCTTCGCTTTTGTTTTATCTTTATTTTGAATTCGAACTTCACGCTGCTTTAGTCTCGCTTACTTTTTTCCTTTCTTCATCCGGTTGGCAGCCCTTTGTTCAGATTTGAGTAGCAGTTCCATTTTTCGCATCTGTCGCACTTTTTTCACATTTTCAGCCTCTATCTTTACATGTCGATCTAAATGTGTATTAAACAATGTGAGACTTCAAAATTTTTATTGCAAAAGACTCAAAACTTTCTACAAAAGAAATTGCAAAAATGTGTGTTTGCAAAAGTTTTGCAAAAGTTTAAGCCTTTTTTGGCGAGCTTTCGGCGCTTAGCGCCTTTGTCGAGCCTGAAATGAAAATTATAAGCTTTCTTAAAGTCTGTTAATATATTAAAATTGTAAAAACTTTTGGCAAGTTTAAGGCCTTTTTCGGCGGCTTTCGGCGTTAGCCCTTCGACGAGCCTGAAAACCAAAGCAAACGCTTTCTTAAAAGTCTTAAATCCTTCTATTTTATAAAGCGCTAACTTTGTGTGTCGGTTTGTGTATCTGTATGTGTGTGTGTGTGTGTGTGTGTGTGTATGTATGTGTGTCCGTCCGCAAAATGAAGTGAGTGAGAAGGAAGCTCATGGGATAAACAAACCGCTAACAAATCGGGTAGCTTACAGGATTTGAGATATCAATGTTTTGTAGGATAGTTGTGATAACACTCTAGGGCTATATAAACACCTGCTTAGCACACTTCCGTTCATTCCACATGGTGCTGCAGTGGCAGCTGGAGGGCAGTGGAGAGAGGAAGGGAGGATGAGGAAGGGAAGCGAAAAATCTACCGTCATATCATGATTGTGTCCCTTCTACTGTATGAAACACCATTGTGTTGCATACGCGTCACTTCCACGAGGTGTTGGTGTCACAGGAGGAAGGGACCATAGCGGAGGATAGAAAGCTTGCGCAGGAAAGGAAGGTCCCGGCGGTTGACGGGGGACTAATCTGGTATAAATAATTAAAGCACTGCTGTCCACTTCAAAAGTGTAACACTTACCACCCTTGTGGTCTGTGAAGCAGGAACTGTTCCCTACCCTAGACTTACCCTTAAATAGCGTTGACGTGCTACGACCGTTATTTCCCAAAATATCGCATTCATTCCACAGTGATGATAACTGCAGTCATGCGATGAGTTGAAGAGAGTCACGTAACTCGTCTCTGCTATTTATTTCCGGGGCTAGTCTTTTTATTTCCAGAGCCTCCAGTATTTTGCGTTCCACTGTGTTTTCAACGGAACGGTGTAGGACTTTTACGTTGAGGGTGGGTGGATCCCCATGGGCATGTTGTTGGGTTCTATGTTTGGAGAAGCTGTTACCTGGATATGAGGCCGGATTTTGTAGAGCCCTCCGATGTTCATCGAGTCGTTTGTGGAGAGGTCTTCTTGTTTCTCCAACATACTTATGCCCACATCCCTTGGCATTAACTTCATAAATGTATGCTATATATCTTATTGTAGACCACCTCACCCGCCTCCCATACCCATTTCTGTTTATACCACTGCCTATACCAAGCATCGCCGCTGAGCCTCGATTGATGGCAGGACAGGAGGAGGATTTTAAAGCTGCGGTTTGCTGATAGGAAATCCTAGTAAAGGGTTCAGTTTGGAAAGAAGTTTGCCAAGATTTCACAACCTCTGAAATTATATGAGGATTATGTATAAGAAATGCTAAGCAATTTATGAGGATCAATTTATATTGTGACAGTTTTGAAGATTCCAAGAAGTGACGGCTTGCGATTAGGAAAATTTCCGCGATGCCTTTGCCTGACCCTGCTAATAGTTCCTGTACCTTGGCTGTGCAATAACACGAGCTTTTCTCCCCGTGAATTTGATATCGAGCTAACCGAGACATTACTGGCGGCTATAGTAGCGACACACAATATTCTACTGGCTCACAAAGAACTTGGGCGAATGCTGTGTCTCAAAAAAATAGGTACGATAGCAATTTTGGACAGATTCGAAAATCCCTGTGAATTTCTCTCCGCACACTGGTTCCAATATTTCTGGTCGATCGGTTTTCTTTCGATAGCATGACCGCAAGGAAATAACGATGCACTAAATGAAATGGCAGGGAACCAGTCGGACTCGTTACTATGATGAGCTTCTTCGTTTTACTTTGCGCCTTTGAAAAAACCTCAGGTCCGTATAGATGACGGCCAGCTATGCGTAGAATCATTGTAGCGCAGAGTTGCATCGATGTGCGAGTGAGAACCCTCCGTCTCGAAGAATAGGCACAACGAAGGGGAAAAACCGTAAGAAAAACTTCAAGCTAAGCAACTTGCCGCACGCACAGTTCATCTAAAACTTTTTATTAGAGATGCGGGTACGATGAGGCATTACTCGCCCAGCTTCAATGGTGACATCCTCCTTTACAAAATAAAAAATTGTACAGTGCAAACTCGTTTCAGAATGTCCCTAAGCGATCTCTGTTTCCGCAATACTCAAAGGTATCTACGTATTTTTTTTAAGCAGCACCTATTTTATACAGGAGCCAAAAAGACTTGGTCTGCCACATTGACGGATTTATGTCGACAGGTTTTGCTAATTCGAAGCCGAAATGCCTCCCCTCCCGAACTGTCAACTGAGCAAGGATACCGAGCGGGCACTTCATGAATAAAGCTTACATAAGAACCTTGTACCATACGACCTCAGGAAAATCTTGCGAACGGAAAACAAGGTGCATGGGTCGAGCTCTATGGGATCCTTGAAGGATCGTATACCAGTACGACGTTTTCTGAAATGCTGGTTCGGAGGGGTTTGCCCAAAGTTGAAAGCCAGTGTCTTTGGGAAAGCTATCAAACAGTGAAGCTTCCAAGAAATTATGTAAGAACCTTTTGCCGGTGTCCGTTAACGGTAGCAGCTATTATGAGCTTGGACGACGATGGCAGATGACAAGTCCATAATCAGAAAGCCATTACACGTCTACTCATTGAGGACGTTTGAGGAATATTTTCTCCCTCAGCTGACGGCAATTATTTATGAGGGAGAAATCGGTGAGTGCGAGATGAGACAAATTTTTTTTTGACCCCCCCCCCCCCTTAAGCTATGGTAAGGTATACAAAAAGAATAATGTGAACAACATGATAAGAAATCGCGCATGCTCGAAAAATATGGATCATGGGTATTTCTAGAATTTATTTATTTGTTATATTTTATTTTGTTTTTTTATTCACATATTTATTCATTATACTATTGTTTCATCATATTTGACTATGATTTACTTATTTACATATTTTATTTACACATGTTACCGCGCCGTCCCACATGGACGCGTTGTCGGAGGATAAAATATAAATTAGCGCTATGCGTGCGAGGTGGCCGGGATTCACAGTAGGGAGGATTTGGAACTCCTCGACCCCGCTGCGCGGACTATCGCCATGTATCCTAGACGACCCACTCCGAATCATAATTGTAACAGTAAGCGTTTGGGGAAAATAACCAATGTATTCAGAGTCCGTTGTTTCCAGGGCACCCAAAACAGTCGTATAGCATTATTTGACCACCGGGACCGCTGGACGCTGATCGGCCATGAAAGATTCAAGAGCTTGATCTCGATCCTGCACTTAAGGAGTCCCACTTGACATTTCATCACATGTATTCAAGCTGATACGCACTAGAAAAGAAGGGGTTTGGCCCCCGTTGTGAATTGTGGCCGTTAGAGATTAGCCCAAAACTCAGAAACCAAGAAAAAGATTTTCATCTAGACGAATAAATTTCCTTTTTTATTCTTGGGTTCTGGGTTTTGAGGTCATTCCACATTTTTTGTGGGGCACCAAAAACGACGTTTCGGCGCAGAAATGAGGAGAGGCCGGTTTCGCCTCGCATTCCTTTTGCCACAGCTGCCGGACAGTTGCTAGTAGCGATGAGTTCGGTTATGCGCAAAAAAAGAAAGTAGAGTGGGAGTAAAGGGTTTCTATAACCCAGTGGTCTGCGGCACAAACAAAGAATGCGCCATGGACATGACTGCTGCCAAGTGTTTTGGAAGTAACCCAAGTGCGCTACAAATTAATTCTGATTGATAATCCAGTGTTTGCATCATTTAAAACCAGTCTGGTCCCAATGAACCAGTCTAACCATAAGCGGCAGAGATGAAGAAGAATTTCGTATTCTCGGAGTGGATTTTGATCTTCGGACGGGCAAAGAAGAAGCGGGTTCCACCCTCTGCGCCATGTGAACCACAGCGAAATGATCCAACCAAACAGGTTTCGAATGACGTTGGGCGAGAAATTCAGGATGCGCCATGCATTTATTCGCCTCAGGAGGAATGAAGTGTTTTTGTGGATCTGAAAAATTACTTGATGCTTTTTGCCGAACCCAAAGCAGCAATGTTGTTACTTGATGCTTTTTGCCGAACCCAAATCAGCATGTTTGCTTTCTCGAACAGGTCTGAGATCAGCCAAAGGGGCTGAGGGATAGATGAATTAGGATAACGACTTTTATCTCACGGGTAGCATGACCATGATCTTGCCGCTACAGTATCTGAGCCTCCTCATGATTTACAAAAGCATAGGAATTCGAAGGAACCCTACTATAAATATAAGGGCCCGCTATGGAGAATCGATAGGAGAGAGCTTGAACCCTCATTCTACTTGGAAAATTACCCGGACTGGTCACTCTAGACTTACCGTAACCCCATCAAAACAAACGCATAAGGGGTGTTAAGAGCACGCCATGTAGATGGCTTGGAAGAAATTTCACATCTGTTGGAATGAGCGGATTTAAAATCAGGATCGTGCTTTTTCGAAAAATGTACGATCCTTCTCCCCTCTTAGGCATTTCCCGATAAGATCATACACGGAGGAGTTCCACGAATGTTCAGAACAACCCTACCTCCCCACCATCACCTCACCATAATGGCTATCCATAGTGTTTGATTCTATGCCAGCCTCATTGTCTGTCGACACCCTCAATGCTCCCCAAAATTGTTTCCAAAAGTGCCGTCGAAAGGGGCCGAGAATGAGGGCGGTGGCTTGAGTAAATTTGGCTGAAGCAAAGGGAATATGCTCCAGTTTTGTGAAGTTCACCCTTTCATGCATTTTCTACCAAGTTGCCAGAAAAACGTCAAAAACGATCGTCACTCCTATAATCGCGATTTCTTCGACTTTTCAGGAATGCGATCCCCCGTTTGCACTTTTCGAAGTCTGTTAACCTTGGTCGATCACATGTTCGATCCTTCCCCCCCCAAATCTAAAATACGACCACGCCCCCTCTTTCCCTGCGGTTGGAACTATCCGCATTGGTGGTTAACCCTGCTTAGAATGACATGCGTAAACTCCCCTCCCCCCTCAATATCTGCTTGCTCTCCCTCGGACAAAGACGACATGAAGTTCTAGTCCCGCTCCAAATCCGCATGTTACTTACCTGTTCACTTTCGTTCTACTCAGACCTGGCATTACCGACATTTG
>MU883825.1:0-14452 GCA_036418205.1 Ostertagia ostertagi | reverse complement strand
CCTTGTCTTTTGTTTTACTGACAAGGGAAGGATGGTAGGTCGAAGTGGCCGTTATAAAAAAAGATATACCTCCTGATGCGTCTCCAGACGCTGATTCCAAATCTGCCTTCCAAATCTGCTAAACGGCTCTCCGAACGGAGTTATGAAGCGTAATAGCTCAGTGGTGATGGTCCGGGGTGGCAGGTAAAAGCTCGTAGGATCGGTTCCTTTGCAAGTTTGTTGCTTTGCTTTTGTCCGCAACACTTCTAGAGACAAAAGCAAAGCAACCAACTTGCAAAGGAACCGATCCTACGAGCTTTTACCTGCCACCCCGGACCATCACCACTGAGCTATTACGCTTCATAACTCCGTTCGGAGAGTCGTTTAGCAGATTTGGAAGGCAGATTTGGAATCAGCGTCTGGAGACGCATCAGGAGGTATACATTTCATTTCAAACGGCCACTTCGACCTACCATCCTTCCCTTGTCAGCCTTTTCTTCATCTGTGATTTGCAAACCAAATACGCTGTATGGCACGTTCTGATCGAGTCCGTGAACTCAGGTGTCGAAGGCTATCTACTTCTCCAGCTCTCTTAACTGAGGAAGGCTCGCTTTACGTAATCATGCAAACTTTTACCACGGCCGCTATCAGTGTCGATAGCGGTCACATGAATTCCTGCCTTTCACAAAATGTGTGAGGCGCCAAAATTTACTGCTGAACTTTTCATGAAAGTGAGCGATCAAGATTAACAAAGGTATGTTAGCTAAAAGAATATGTTGTCGCGCCAAAGCTGATCCCCAAGGTGCCCCTATGTGAAAAATGAAAGTTTACATCCGTGATTATTGCACCATTTGCCCTATAGGCAAAGCTTGAGAAAAAAATTGAAAATTCTGATGAGATGAGGTGCTCACCTCATATGCTGACGCTTCATTCATTGCTAACTTTGAGCGCTCACAACTTCTATGGAAGTTCACGTCTGGCATTTGGCCGTCTACATTATTCGTAAACATACATAGTTCAACCAAGCCTTCCATCCCTCCGGGGTCGGTTAATTGGTACCAGACTTGTCTGGGAGGATAAAAACACTGAACATCGGCTGGCCCCCGCAAGTCATTGTATAGGCCACATCGCATTCAAACGCCACTACGAATGTACAAATGGAAGTAGAATGCGTGCCGCATCCCAAAAGGGATTGATCAACGGCAAATGCTTTATCCTTTATCCTTTTAATAACCTTGCGTGAGTTTTAGTTAGGTCTTTGGAGATCATGGCAAGCATAGGTTACCCAGTACTTTTGTCCGCTATCACGAACAAGCGGCTGTTTTCGAACTAGGATGTCACTAGAATAACTTAATGAAGTTTTGAGGGCAGCTGATACAGCTCGAGAGAATGACTAACGTCCTCATTTGTCCACTGGATGACGGTCGTGGGAGATAGCGAGTAAACTGGGTCCCATAGCGATTGTTGCCCTATCATCTTTCACCAAAATCTGAGACATCCCCACACCTTTTTTCCATCACCTTCAGATTATTTTACCAAAACCATGATTCATCTCATTCAATAGTATTCAAAGCCTTGCAGATGCTCACCCAATGCATTGTGTACTGACACGGAATCGGGCTACGTCTGCAGGTGTAAGCCAGGATATGTCGACTACTCGCCTAATGCGCAAAGGTATCCCAGTTTGATTTCCGCATTCGTCTATGAAATTGAAAGCGCACCTTTAGCTTCCCTGGTCTCGTATGCAAGGAGTTGGTGAACGAATGTTCTTCCCCACGTCTGAACGACTGTGACCAGAACGCCATTTGTGTGGACACCGTTGAGGCTTACACCTGTATCTGCCGACCTGGATACACCGACATGGATGAGTTCAGAAATCCGGGACGACGCTGTCATAAAGGTGAACAATCAATTATCGATCGATTATGGTAGCACTCAAATAGAACTGAAAATTGTCTTCTTTCAGAAAAAGACCAAAACGACCGCTGCTCCGTCGGCAAGAACGATTGTGATAGGAATGCTCGTTGCACACAAATAGGTAATCTGGGGAGAATAGCTTTTATGAGCGGTTTGTGAACCCTTCTGTCTAGGTGACGACGACTACACCTGCGCCTGCCATGCGGGCTTCAAAGACAAATCGCCATCGCCATCTCGTCCAGGCCGAGTGTGCATCCCTGTGATTCCTGAGTGTGACAATCCTACACTAAACGACTGTGACTCACCGGACAGAGCAATTTGTACCGACACTGATGAAGGCTACATGTGCAGGTTGGTCGAAAACGCTTCTTGAGTTTCCTTGAAAGCGATCCCAGAGGACTAGCTGAAGAGAGTGATAAAAGGAAGTAATGGCTGGAGGGCGTTGCGATCTCCATGACGTCAATCATTCGGTGAAAAGCTTTAAAAAGTGGTCCCAACCACGCTTGAAGGGTCTAGTCCAAGAAAGGGACTTTCGATGACGTCATCAAAACCGCACGGCCTCGCAGCAATCGTGACATGATGGGAATTAGCTACTAATACTGATGTGACAACGTTTCTTTTGTTAAAGCCGGTGCCTTATTTTCTGTGGACTCAAAGTGGCAGTTGCGGTTTTTGATGACGGTTTGATTCAGTCGAAAGTCCATCAAAGTAACCCGTAGCCAGGGACAGTACTTTAGTCCACGCGGCAACAAACGCTATTCAGCGCGATACCTATGTTTGTTCCACATTGCTACGGTGGGAACATCAGTGCTTCCGACGCCACATTTCGCTCTACTTATACCAAAACAAAGTTAGGAGGGCCGACAGGAGGCTAAACAGGTCAGCGGACGAACCGTCATAGCGCAGACTTGCTATGGGTTACATTCCATTTCACCTTGACGATTAATCGCTACAGTACGCGCTGCGACTCGTCCACTGACTTGGTCTACATACTTGTGTCTCTGCCTTCTCGACGCGTGATGGGTCTCTTGTCGGATACCCTTGACCGATGGATACTGGTGATGGAGGGTGCGCCATAAATATAGTAGCAAAGAAATTATGGCACAGGGACCGGTCTTCTAGGTCTAAGTCTTTGGGCAGCTTTCTGGGCAGCTTTAGGTAGCTTGTCGCAAATCGATGTTCTGCTCAGCTGGTCCTCAGGTTTATCACCTATTTTTAGGTGTCGTCAAGGTTTTCTGGACATTTCGCCAAACATCGCTTCGAAGCCAGGAAGACTCTGCAAGCCAAGTAAGCCACTTTTACTTCAGCCCTGTAAATTTCCCGTACCTCTACTTTTTCAGTGCAAAACGAGTGCGCCCTGAGGATAGACGATTGCGCCCGTGACGGTGGCATCTGCGAGGATACGCCAGACTCGTTCCTCTGCCGCTGTGCCATCAACTACCTCGATGTCTCCTTTGACAAAGTGAACAGACCGGGCAGAAAATGTGCAAACGATGTACGTTGCTGCTTCGCTTAGCCGTTCGGGAAACCCAATTATTATTATTGGAATTTCAGTGTGAGACGAATGCGCGAACAGACAAAACGACTGGCTCACGAGAGCCATCTGTTACTGGACACAGAGGACAGCTACATGTGCGCTTGCCCTCCTACTCACATCGACCTTTCTGCAGATCCGATCAACCGTCCTGGGCGGAAGTGTCTACTTCGTAAGTTGGTCACCTCGGAGCATCACCTACAGTTCCTATGTCACCCTTTGCAGGAATTAACGAATGCACTTC
Source organism: Ostertagia ostertagi (assembly GCA_036418205.1). Classification (NCBI taxonomy): domain Eukaryota; kingdom Metazoa; phylum Nematoda; class Chromadorea; order Rhabditida; family Trichostrongylidae; genus Ostertagia; species Ostertagia ostertagi. The sequence continues at coordinate 10,778 of MU883825.1, read as the reverse complement.
GAATCGCCATGACTGCTCTCCGAACGCCGACTGCATGGACACTCCGGAGTCCTACAAGTGTCGCTGCCGCGACGACTTTGTCGATGAATCGCCAGATGTCGTAAGTCGTCCCGGGCGGATCTGCCGGCCGGCGCTCGTCGATGAATGCCGACTGGGCAAGCATGACTGTCATAGTGATGCTTTCTGTCAGGTAAGTCGAAGTTGACTACACTAATTTCTTCTATCGCTGTCATAAATGCTTTTTCTAGGACCTACCACAAGGTTACACGTGCAGATGCAAACCGGAGTTTCTGGACCAATCCCCGAATCGGGCCACTCACCCAGGTCGAATGTGCGTGCCACGTCCTACTCCACCTCCTCCAGAAGTGTCGCATTGATGGTCCTAATCAGTGCAAGGCACATCTGAACGAGGTGTGCCGACTGGTGAACAGCGAGCCGAAGTGCGCGTGCCCTATCAACTACCAAAGGGATTCGTCTGGCTCGTGCTCAGGTGAGCCACTGCCTCTTCTCCCTTTCCACACCCCTTCGACAAGTCTAAATGTGCATTTCAGTGATCAACGAGTGCGAATTCCCACAACTAGTTGATTGTCATCCTTCTGCTGACTGCATCGATCAGTTGGCCGGATACACCTGTGCCTGCCGGCCAGGATTCAAGGATATCGGAGAGAAACCCGGACGACTGTGCAAACCCTGTGAGTCCAATTCTTTGATAATTGAAGTGCTTGAATGAATCGGTTTTCTCTAGTGGTGAACGAGTGTCAATTCCCTCATCTGAACGACTGCCATCAGCACGCCCAGTGCATCGACCAGGAGGAGGGATACGAGTGCAGGTAACCTTTTCTAAAACTAGCAATAAAAAATCAAACCACAGATCAATGTGATCCGATGGGAAAGAGAGAGGGCACGTTTTCTAGAAGTTTCTACATTTTTCAACTGTCCACCCCATATTGTCAGACGTCTAGTCCACATTTATTTATTAGATTTTTCAGCACCTTCTACTTGCAAAAATTTTATCTAATTTTCGCCTCTTTACCCACTACTCAGGGTCGGTTTATCGATCAGTATTATTTGAGAGCAAAGAAATTTGCCGATCGGCTGGACTCTGCGATACATCACATAGGCGAACATCCCTCAGACATTTTTATGAACCCAATTTTGAAAAAATTAATCGAAGCCTTGCCCACAGCTTTGCTCCTTTGGCTCATGGATATGGAATTGGTCTGGGGCAGATTTGGGCACTGAACGGCCACTTGACCGAAACGACGATCTGCATCGTACTGATAACCTGTCGTATAACTCGCAACACTAGGCCGAGTGCAGCAAGGCCCAACTCAGGATGGGTTCCCAAAAGTCTAGTCTCTAGTCTCTCTACTCTGGTCGATGACGCACTCTCATAGTCAAGAATTAGGGGAAACGCTCTCAGAAAGCAGAGTTTTGAGGCCCATACCCGAGTTGGAGTTTGCTGCACCCTAAGGCTCATGGCATGTTAGCAAGGGCTGAGAACCAACTGTAGAATACTTGCAGATCGCTCTCAAGAATAACGCTCTACATGCGGATCTTTCGGTTCAACATGAGAGTTCGACGCCGTCCTTATCATGAAACAAACAGGCACATTTATTTTGGCGGGTGTTCAAAGATGTGGAAGACGTTTCTTTGAATTCCAGATGTAATCAAGGATTCATGGGTCGTTCACATGGGCGACCAGGAAGAATTTGCAAACAGCTCATAGACGAGTGCTTGCGGCTACCGCGTTGAGTGAACAGCTTGGTCGGTTTCCTGTGTATGTCCTGTGACAGGAATGCAAGTAGAGCTTGGCATCGATCCTTCCTTGACCGCAAACCCATCAAAGCAAGCATACTTCCCTTTCAGATGTATCGACGAGGAGGAGGGCTATCGTTGTGAGTGTCGCGAAGGATTCCTGGACGTATCGCCTTCGCCCCAATTCAAAGGAAGGAGCTGCAGGCGATGTGGGTGGATTTACGAGCCCATTATTGATCCTTCATAGCATCGATCAGATTAATCAAAAGTTCGTGGCTTTAGATGGGTGAAAGCGAAGGCGTGACCCTCAAGCTGAACGATGACTTGTGATCGGTACAGACGCAATGCCTTCTAGCTGAGCGATGAGGCTCATAGCGAATATAACAACGGTAATCTCCACCTAATTCCCAAGAGCGACATTTCGCCTAGGCCGCACTTTCCCTGAGTAAACGTGTTGTGCCTATACTGATGCTGAAACGTGGATCATCTGTCTAAGAGGTTCAGGCAGCGTCAATGATTGCCGACAAGCAGTTTTCCACGCTAGTTGTCGTCGGCTACTGTAGTGTTTCACGTCAAAACCAACTAGGTGGTAATTGGTTCTCGAGCGGAAAATAACATATGGTTCTGCCCCATTAACTTTGAAAATTCAATTTTGGTTGAAAATTACATAAGAGTTACTGGAAGAATCCTGTTCCGTGGGGGGAAACAAAAAGGGAAAACAGGAAAGACGGAAAAAGTATCGGAATTCTTAGCTATGACGATTGCCACCTACTCCATGTGGACGACATGACGGCGTTTCTTGAATTGATACAGTGGTTTCACTGCATTGCTTCGCGCGCGGCGTCATTTTGCCGCGCTATCGTAATCTGGACTTTCTGACCCACACCCCTTTTTCACAAGAAAAGTGTACCTGACAGGAGGCCCGTCACGCGGCAAGAATGCAGAGACACAGACGAGTCGTAGCGCGTACTGCAGTTGATTTCGGTCACTGTCAAGTACAATGTAAGCTATACTACCAAAGGCAGCCTTTCATCATGCAAACTGTACGCCCGGCGACTCATCCCTGAAGCTGTCGCGTCTCGGCCCTCTTTACGGCTCCTGTCAGGTACCCTTAAAAAAAGCATTCAATGAGTAAATTTCCAGTTGAGAACGAATGCGAGACTGGTAAGCACGACTGCGATCAGTCGGCTATCTGCCACGACAACGAGCAGTCGTTCTCATGCGAATGCCCCACAGGCTTCGTTGACAGGATCCTCCCAACAAACTACATCGCCCTGGACGAGTTTGTGTCAAGCTGGTGAGTTCAAGATCTTTTTATAAGAGATCGCCAAAGATCCTTCGATGTGTCAGGTGGACGAGTGCTCAACCGGACGCCACACCTGCAGCGCCCAAGCGGATTGTCGTGACCTGGAGGAAGGATACACCTGCGAGTGCCGCGAGGGATACGTAGACCGTTCACCCAATCTGGCTAGTCAACCCGGACGCGTGTGCAGTGCTCCAGGTTTGTCACTATAATCAGTTCAAAGTGTCAATAGTTTTCTTTTTTCCATAAAGAAGCTTTTCAGAAGTTTGCCCATCAAACCACGACTGTAGCTCAGCAGCTGTCTGTGAGCCACTGGGAGGCAACAAATACCAGTGCTCCTGTATTCAGGGATATGTTGATCAGTCACCGAACGGACAGAAGGGACGTATCTGTGTGAGAAGTGAGTGCACATCAGTTTCACTCCACCCTTAGCGCTAAATTCTGGGATTTTCAGACAACGCATGCCGAGATCCCAAGCTGAACACGTGCTCACGGAATGCAATTTGCTACGATGAGGCCAGGGGCTATCGTTGTGAATGCATCCGAGGGTTCATCGACCGATCTCCCGACCCAGCTCTGCGTGGACGAGTCTGTGAACCTCCGCCACCACCGACGCCTCCACCTCGTCAGTTGTTTTATTCCAGTTATTGGGGTTCATCTGTTCCTGTCTTAAGTGAAGTTCTCTTTTAGGTCATCCTTGTCAAGATCCAAATCTCAACGATTGCCATGCAGCTGGCTCCTGTAGAGCGACTGGAGGGCAGTCGTACACTTGCGAATGCCTTCAAGGATACGTTGATAAATCCCCTGATCGGAATAAACCGGGACGCCTTTGCATTCTCACGGAACCCGTCTGTCTCGATAAAAGGTATGACAATATGTATAACAATAGGATTTTCTCATCCTGTAACAGGACGTGGCAGATATTTGTTGTCCATGAGAAGGATAATTCGAAGTCCTCAATACCATTAAGTCATTTTATCTGATTAGATTGAAAGCGAAGCTCTGAGAAATAGCTCTCCCGATGCAATGGCGTGTGTGTCGTAATAGACTGATTTTGACGCCCAGAAGGATCCAGGTTTCAAGCGGGTAGCGTCTTAATGACTGTTTGCAGGGTGAAAGCAGGGTCAATCCTACGTTGTTACTAGTAACAAGGGGGGTCGTACCTGGTTGAGTTTATAGGAGGGGGGTCGTATCCGCTTCAGTCGCGTGAAAGTACATGTGAGTTTGTGGTGAAAGTGGAGTTTTCACGAGTAGTAGGCTAGGTGAGTTGGGAGCGCATGGGAGAAAAATTCGCCGTTTCAGCGCGCGTATATATACCCCTTCCACGCTCTTCCCCCCCCTTAAAAATGAAGCAGTGGGAGGGAAGATAGGAAAAATTGGGGTAAGAAGTAGGGGTGAAATGGAGGAAAAAGAGGAAATTATAGGAAATTTTCGAGAAATTTTTACCGTTTCGGAGTAGCTATATACCCTCCGCTCGACGGCAATTTTGGAGGAAAGTGGGCGGAGTTTGGTGGGTTGAGTGGTACCAGAATTAAATACTATAGAGAGGATGGTGGTCGAGGGTCGAAAAGGGGGTCGTATCAAGTCCACCTTGGGGGAGGGGGGTCGTAAAAATTTTTGAAAAAGTAACAACGATAGGACCTGACCCTGGTGGAAGAGGCTACGAACAACGAGCGGTGCGATGCGAGGAGTGGTCTCGATCCAATGTGACGATGCCTTCTAGCACATGGTTGAGATGGAGAGCCACCACGGCTTGGCCTTTGCCTTTACGGAGGCAAGCCTAGTCGCGTATTATTATGGAATAGAACCGTGACATACAAAGGATCCATGAATAAATAAAGAATAGCACAACAAATTTCGACATTGAGCTATGAGGTGTTTCAGAACTTTTTTCCCACGTAATAGATTTTTATTAAAACATCTGTAGCGAAGTGTCAGGTCCCGAAAAATACACCTGTCAATGTCGTGATGGGTACATCGATCAGTCACCAAATCGGAACACACGTCCAGGCCGAATCTGCGTTGAAATGGTCGGTTCACTTTCTGAAGTTCAAGGTTGATACCCAAAAAATTGCCCACACATGAAGGACGAAATAACTGCTCAATGCTCCTCTCGAGTTTGACCTAACCTATTCTTAGGTGAATGAATGCCTCGATCGATCTCTGAACGACTGCCACTCGTTGGCCATCTGTGAAGACAAGAGAGAAGGCTACACATGTCGTTGTCCAGTGAATACGATCGACAAGTCGCCAGACCGTAACCGTCCTGGTCGTCTTTGTGAGTCTCAAAAGGCTCTTGCTCTCTTCAAGATTTGCTCAACTTCCTTTTCAGGCACGAGGCAAGATCAATGAGTGTCGGAATCCGTCGCTCAATACGTGCTCCCGATTCGCAGAATGTATCGACAAAGAAGAACGGGTACGAGTGCCGATGCCGTCAGGGCTACTTCGACAACGATCGCGCTCATCCTGGAACTCAGTGCACCTACAGTGAGTTCTACCGCACCTGTAACACACCCTGTGGGATTCTAGATTGATTCGCTTCAGTCATCAACGAATGTGACTCGCCGAATCTCAACGACTGTGATCGCAACGCCATGTGCATCGATCGAGAAGGAGGCTACGATTGCAAATGCAAGCCACCATATCGGGATGAAAGTCCTTCCGGTTAGTTAAGACCACCCCTAAAGTATTTCCCCGAAACAAAATCTTTTTTGCAGGACAACCTGGTCGAGTCTGTCGACTGAATGAATGTCTCGATAGCAGTCTGAATAACTGCGATCGTAATGCTGAATGCCAGGATATGGACGATGGCTACATCTGCAGCTGCCGTGAAGGATACTACGACCAATCGCCGAATCCTCAGGAGCCAGGACGTGTCTGTCTCGAGTTCCAGGTAGGTCTTGCAGCTATTGCAGCTATTGTATGCCGTCACCAGGCGCTGAAGTGTTCATGGTTCCGTTTAGGTGGACCAGAAAATCGAGCAGGCCACGCACACACCTGTGCAGACGCATCCACTCAATGACGGTCTGCCTTGTGGTCGTGAGTTCTGTAAGATCGCTATGGGAGAAGTGTGCATCAGCGGATCGTACTGCGGTTGTCGTCCAGGCGAAAGCAGATCGGTAGCGACCGGAAGGTGAGCAAAATCTGGAGAAAATTATGCCATATTGCAATGGGAGGCTGACTTGTCGTCTATAATTGCTCTGAAACATAACTAACCGCTGTGTCCACGTCTGTCAACTCAAGAATTTGTGGGTATACTGGAAAAACAGGCCTTTCTGCTCTTTGCTGCGGAGAGCCTAAGAAGCAGGCAGGGAGATGAGAGATAATGTAGTAGCGGAGAGGGGTAGAGAAGTACGAGTGGAGAAGGCATCACATGGCGACGCAGATAAGATTACTAACGATGGGCGGGCCGGGTGGTGATAGTTCTGGCGCGGATTTCGTCGCAATACTTTAGCGTTGGCCTGTGTTCCATGTGGCGAATATCGGCGCATGCCCTAACACAATGAGGTCCGCAATATTTTGATCAGAAGCGAATACTCCAACAAGGCTGAACCCGAACCGTGCCTTCAAAGGCATGGACACGAAAGGCTTGGCCATCTTCGGCAATTTGATTTTTGCTGTGTTACTCTGTCGATCTTTCCATGAGCGAAGTTCACCGCAATACCAGTTCTTGATGATGGATTGCATTGGTTCAAGAATATGGCTGCTGGGAGATTCGAATGAAGTGTAGTCAAGTGTAGTACTTTGAAATTGATTCAAATAATTTAAAGACTGCCTATATCATTCCAATGGTTAGTGTTTTTTTGTGTGCTGAAGAATGTGTTTTTGTTCTCCGAGCAATCATAAAGGTGCCCAATCGAGAGCCAGTGGCAAAAAGAGCATACAAAGTTAGGTATCTATTGATAGTGAGTTTTGTATGAGTTCTACAGTAAACTCCCAAAAGGAGGAATTCACGATTAAGAATGAAGGTCTAAGAAGGAGTAATTCACAATTGAACAGAGAGAACGGCGAACCTCCTGAGGGTGCTGACCGACGCGAAATTGGCAGCGAAAGATTTGACCTTGGCGATCTAGCATGCCTCATTCTTGGCGTAAGTTGGCGCGGTACGCCACGACTATTCATTGTCTCCGCTCGCGGCCCCATCGCGGCGAGTGTTAGCTAAGCCGAGAGAGCGGTATGGTTGAAGAGGCACAGTGTATGAGGGTGCAATATGCGCGATATCTACGGGCGAAGGTCCCCATTTCTCCAGGTTTGAGCCGTTTAAAGAGTTTCATCTTCAGCTCCTGCTCCACTGGGTCAGCTTCTAATCCTTTTTCCATGGGTCTAAATTTTCATGCGTAAATCTGTCTTAGATATATTGGTTTATCCAACAACGATCGCCATCCTGATTCATATTTGTTGTTTTCTAGTTTTAAACTTCATTCAGAAGCGGCATTCTGTAGTGTACACCCAAACAAGGGGAAATCGCTAATAAAATGACTACCATCATCGAAAAAACGTAGCCACCGTGGTCCATTCTTAAATCCTTTTGAGCAGCGGTCACTGACAGTTTTTTCTTGGAAGTATTTCCGTGGTCATAGTTTATAGTTGCTTACTCATTTTCTGAATATTGAATGGTTCGAGGGAACTGGCGTTTGAATTTGAAATAAAAATGTACGGTGTGAGATGGAATATACCCGCGAGAAAAAGCACTGGGGATTTCGGGTTTTTTCCAGAAATCCAGCATGAACGGCGAGATAGCGCCCATCATAAAGTGGATTTTTCGCGTATATACGCGCACTGAGAGTTATAGAATGTATGCGTACGTGGCTCCATTTTCATAAAATAGGATAATGCGGCGTGCATTATTTATACTGGGTAACGTCTCTGTGTGGTAGCGCAAACGCTGCGCAAACGGTGGAAGCCCCGGGGTGAGTTTCGAAACTTTTCTTATGTTTCTCGGTGGGACTCCCTGACGGAATGTCGGAACCGCTAGAGAAGATAAGGCGCTTGGTGGATTAGAACGTAAGTTTAACCTTGAACCGCATTTAGGCCTCAGAAGACGACGATTTTGTCGAAACGTTAGGCCGAACTAATAAATGTTCCACCTATAAACCTCGTACGGCACAAGAAACTAAACAAATAGAACAATTTGCGAGTTACACAGAAGGAGACGAAGGTGGAGATCTACTCGATGTGATATAGAGTTCTCTAAAGGGTAGGAGTGCTACTGTATAGAACTCGTAGATCTGAGTGGTCCGGTATCATTTTTTGAGGCTGCACCTAGATAGGTGGGTAGATAATAGTAAATGGGTAGCAGTAAATATGAACGAGAAACGGAGTTACAGTGAGTTCTCGCTTTTTCAAGCAATTAGAAGAGCTAACGTACTTCACTCAAGGTAACAGTCCCGCTTTGTGCTGTGGAGCGTTGCTGCTCCGGTTGCATTCTGGCTGCTGCACACAGAAGTCCTTATGAGTCCTCGAAATGAATCAGTTAGCAAGCTTGAAAACCTGATTTGAAATAAGGGTCCGAAAGCGGGTATGAAGGTAAACAACTTGACGCAAGTAGCTATTGTGTGCTAAGATGCAATATGGCGTCCATTCGTTTTTAACGGTTCTCCTGAAATTCGTCCGTTGGCATAGGATCCACTTGGCGTCTTTTCATTCTTGACGATTCTCCTGAAATTAGTCCGTTGGCAATTACAGGTGTGAACGAGTGGTGGAGACACCAATGCAGATCCGAGTGGTCAGCCGCGATTCTCGTCCTCTGCTTTATTCTAGCGAGTACGGATCCACTAAGAGCCCTCCCTATGTTGAAATTGTGGACATGTTCCAGGTAAGATATCCGTCAAATTAGACGTTGAGTTTTCAGATTGAAAGCGCAACCTGTTTCAGAAAGATATGGCTAGAACATTCGGTGGGAACAATCTATGCCCCTCGATACGTCAACACAAAGGTCGAGTACATCACTCATCCGAAGACAGTCAACAGGTGAGGGCTTCAGAATTACGGTACTCATGGCCTTCTCAAAAACGCTTGATTACAGCTCTTGGCCAGATGGTCTTCTGTTCAAGTACGACGTGCAGACAACTCCATCAAAACAGCAACCCATTGATAAATGCGACCTGTGGAAGCAAATGATGGCCTCGTTACAGCGCACAAATGGGGTTATCGGTAAGTTCCATAAGTACCATGGCTTAGAGCATGAAAACTTCCAACTCATTGATCTACTGGTAGTAATGACATCTGGAGCCAGTGGACTAGATTGCTGCGTGTTGGTCAGAGTTCTCTGAAATACATAGAGCAAGTGACCAGTGTATGACGAAGATTCGTGGCCCCTTAGATATCCAATTTATGATGTAAATTTTGAAGGTTAAAGCCTCTGTAAGTGTACTAGGTGTTGTACCCAGATCTCGTCCCTAATCCCGTAATTTGGATACCGATAAAAGGGAGAAAAGCAACGTATCCTGTCAAACTCGCACCCGATCCTGTTTGTGTATTGACATGGAAACCACCTCAGTTACGATAATCACATTTTGCGTGCTGACGTGAGAGAATTCTGAAAAACTCAAAACAAAAGAAACACATTCAATTAGGGTTCGGGTTTTTGTTCAAGTCGTGAATTTATGGCTAAAATACTGCCATCCAACGATTTGGCGCTAAATGCTAAGTGGTATACAGCAGCTGAAATAGTCAGTGTTCTTTCAGCTTCAAAAGAGGCGAACTACATATTTCTTGTTAAGAAGTTCCCGACCCCATATACACATTTCATGACTGAGTTACCGTGGAAATAAAAGCTGTCCTCTCCAACTGCCCAGGAAAAATTCGTTCCTTCTTTTGAAAGTTCCCACGGATGTATGACCGTGACCCTCCCGAGGCCCTAACTGCGTTCTCTTCAGATCAATGCGCCCGTGATGAGCATGTGATAGCGCGCTTCCAAAGACTGGTTATCTGGAACTGTATAATCAGCCGCCGCCATAGCTTGGAGATGTCAAGCTGAACAATTTCAGGCGGTCGTTCGCTGCGAATCGCTGACGACAGTGAACTGTTGAATCCTTGTCGAACAGAAGAACCTCTGGGTGAGTGCGGTGGAAAAGACTGCAACCTCAAGCTTGGCGAGGTATGTTTCTTATTCGGCTTCCAAAACCAAATCACACGGTGTTCTGCTAGCGCTCAAGTTCTTCAGTTGCAGAGTGTACCTTCCATGATCAGTATAAATTAACATGATATTAGCTCTCCGATCTCGTTACCCCTTGGCTCTTCGGCCTGCAAAATGTTCCTCTGTCATAAGAAGTAGATGGAAAAAAGGAAACAATCCAAAAAAGATTCAGGGCTATCTTCGAGAGCGCTTTTATGAGATGGAAGCTAATCAGTCTGCGACCTCTTTTTAGCATTTCTCAAACTCATACACCATTGCTCATATCATAGGCTTGAAGCTGGCGTGTCAATGACGGAGATCATCAGCAGTGGATTGAAGTCGTTCCCGGAGTCAGCACTTCCGAAAACCGTACCCTCGCTATCATTGTATATCTTAGAAGGCTGTTATGTTTTCTGTAGCGGCCAAAAAGGGCCACTGGCAAGTAGCGCCACCACCGCACACATGGAGAGTCAAATCAGGAATCCGACCTACTCCGTTGGTATTGAACCCGGCTGGGGAAATGGTAGCACTGATTTGAGCATTTACAGGTTTACACATTCCACTTCATTTACAAATACTCCTTCAAAATCCACTGTGGTA